>CM052898.1:1438126-1474180 GCA_028534135.1 Potos flavus | reverse complement strand
GGGGCTCACTGGGTCTGTTTCCTTCTTCGACACGCCGGGGGCTGTAGTGGCCACCCTGTCTACCCCCTGCGGAGGTAGAGGCCAGACCTGGGTTCGAATCTCGGCTCTGCTGCCTGGATCTGACCTTGGCCGAGTCACTTCCCATCCCAGAGCCTCCCTGCTCCCTAATCTTGGAAGTGGAGGCCATGGACCCTGCCATCTTGGGAGGGGGCGCTTAGACATAGAAATCAACTGCCCGGGAGGGGCTGGCTTGCTTTCTTTCCATCACTCCTTACACCATGCAATGCCGCACCTTCTTACCCTTCCCCCTCCAGACTGCGAGCTCGGTGATGTTCTGTGTGTCCAGGTCACGCAGTGTCCCCAGCGCCCAGACCAGAGCCTGGCCAACAGCAGCGGCTCAGAACCAAGGGCTGAATGGAGGGTTTCCCCGGCAGCAGTTAAAAATCCCCAGTGTCCCCAGAACTACTCCTGCCCAATGTCAGAGGAAGAGGAACCCGCCTTTCTGGTGCGGGGTGGCCGGGACATTTTATGAATTTGGAAACAGGTTGGCTCCGAGAGGGCGGGAGCCCTGGCTGACCTCCGACAGCTGGGAGCAGGCCTGCTGTGCCCCCAGAGGCCCACTCGGGCAGGACTCACTCACTCAACAAGCATTTACCAAGTGGCTTCAGTGTCCAGTTCCGAGCTGGGCGCTGCGGACACTGGGAATGAGGCAGACACAGCAGCCAGCCCTCCTGGGACTCGCTGTCCAGTGTGGGCAGTGGACACCACGTGACATCAATAAGGGACAAGGGCCCGGACGTAAATGTGCACAGAGGTGTGGTTTACAACAGCCTCAACTGGAAACAACCCATCCACAGATGAACGGATCCACAAAACGTGGTCCATCCATGCGCGGGAGTGTCCCTTGGCCACGAGCAGGAGCGAGGCCCCCACACGCGACCCTGGGGATGGACCCTGAGCCCACGACGCTCAGGGAGGGAACCAGACACAGAAGGCCCCACAGGTTGTGCGTCCACGCGGGTGACACGCCCAGACCAGGCTCCTCCGCAGACGGGAAGGGGGCTCATGGGGGCCGGGGTCTGGGGGGAGGGGATGGGGGTTGCTTTTCAGGTGATGGAATGTTCTGGAACTAGACAGTGGTGGTGGTTGCACAACAGCATGAATGCACTTAGTGCCACTAACTGTACATTTGATGTTATGTGAATTTAACCACAATAAAAATGAATTTAAGATCATGAAGTCCACGGTGCCACGTGTCAGGCGGTGGTAGGCAGGCCGGGTTAGGGGAGCCTGCTGGAAAGGGGAGCTACTTCACACAAAGGACTCTCAGAAGGCCTTGCTGTGGGTGACATTTTACCAAGACCTCCAGGTAGGGGTGGATAAGTGGAGCGGATGCATTAAAATTTGGGGGATGGCAAGAACAGAAAGTGTCGGTCGATCTTTAACGTGGTGTTTTGCTGCCCCCCCGAGAGCCACGGTATTCCCACCGGTGGCCCATGCAAAGGCCCTGGGGTTGCAGGCCAACAGGGCTAGAGTGAAAGCAGCTGCGGGGCGGTCAGAGCGGGGACGGGCCCAGCAGATGGGCAGCTCCAGGCTTTTTGCGGTGGTGAGAGCAGTTCCTCTCCAGGCCCCCAGGGGGCAGCACGGGCCACAGGGAGCTGACCTTGGTGCCCAGTTTCCCCAGCTGTGGGCGACCCAAGCCCTGGCCAGTCCAGAAACTCCAGCCTCGCTGGTTAGAAGCTTTGTGAACACCATTTATTGTGCAATTACTATATGCCCAGCCCCATGCTGGGGCGCTCAGGGCCAAACTTCCCTGGGAGGACAGGGCGACGGCCCCCCAGTGTCCAGGGGAAGTGGCCATGGCCATTTCCTGTCACCCGGCTGGCCAGCTGGTGTCAGCACGCCCCTCCGCCTTCCCCCCACCGGGGTTTCCTGTTTGTG
This sequence comes from Potos flavus, assembly GCA_028534135.1. Taxonomy (NCBI): domain Eukaryota; kingdom Metazoa; phylum Chordata; class Mammalia; order Carnivora; family Procyonidae; genus Potos; species Potos flavus. Next base: position 1,472,239 of record CM052898.1, on the reverse strand, counting down.
CAGCACTCGCCCAGCTCCATCTCCAGGGGACTCCCTGGCGGGTGGGAGGAAGTGCTTTCCTCCGCCAGACGCTGGAGCTCCCCGTGGGACCAGGCCAAGCGCCCCCGCCTGCCTTGAACATCTGGCTTGGAGGCAGGCGCCTGGAGATCACAGGAGGCCAAGGAGGACTCAGGGCCACAGACGGCCAGTGGTGAGCAGCCTGGGGGCCTGTGAACCTCCTGGAACCATCCAGCCTCCCTGTGCTGGTCCTTGCTACGGGGATGTCCTCACCCACTTGCTTTTTCTTCCATTCTTCCTTCCTTCCTTTTCATCTCTCTTCCCTCCTCGCCCCTGGTATGCCATCTCTCTAGTTTCTCTTTTTCTCTCTGCTTCATCCCTCCCTCTCTCCTTTTTTTTCCTTTCCACAAGTATTTATTGAACACCTATTGTGTGCCGGGTCCTATTCTAGGCACTGAGGACACAATAGTGGTCAGGACAGACGAAAGCCTCTGCCCTCGAGGAGGTGACGTTGCATTAGGAGAGATAAACACATGTGTGGTCACTAAGCAACTAAGCAAATACATATGCCATCACTAACTTCCTCAGAAGGAAATAAAACAGAAGGTAGCCATTGAGAGTGGCTAAGGCTGCTTGAGATCGGAAGATCTCTGGGAGGGGAGCATGTGAGCTGAGACCTGGGGGATCCAGAGAAAGAGAGAGAAAGAAAGCAGTTAGCTGTCCGAATAGCAAGCAAAGCACATGCAAAGGCCCTGAGGCAGGGACTGGACCTGGACTGTTGGAGGAACAGCCAGGAGGCCCATGTGGCTGGAGCAGAGAGAGTGAGGGGGAGACAGGGTGGAGGGGAGGGCAGGGAGGGCACAGGGACAGGTCCTGCAGGGCCTTGGGGGTCAGGGCAGGACTTTTACCCCCAGGGAGTGAGAACCCTGAGGGGCTGTGAGCAGAGGAAGGCAGGGCCCGACTCGGGTGCTCACAGGTGCTCTCTGGCTACTTTAGGGAGGACAGATGGGGGAAGACGAAGCTCTGTAGCTTCTGAGCCCTTTCTGTTCTCTGGGGCTCTGCTCCCAGCCCTGCCTGAGGCGCTCCCGCTTCCCACCAGCGCGGAAGTAACTCGCCCTGCTCATCCACCGAATGTCTCATGGGACCGCAGGGCCCCCCGGGGCCTCTCTGGTGGGGTGAGCACCTCGGGGACCAGACGCTGGAAGCTGAGGGTCGTGGGTTCCCACCCCAGCTTCCTGGGTGCCCCCAGGAAGGCCCTTGAACCTCTCTGAGCCTCGGCTTTCTCATCTACACAATGGAACAACGGCAGCACCCGTCCACGGCGTGGCTGTGACGAATGAACCCGTGAATGTCTGTGAGCGTCCCGCACAGGGTCACGCGGAGTACACAGGGTCCCCCAGACTCACCCAGTGTGATGGGCTTGCTGTCCTCCTGGTCGGAGCCCATCCCTGCCCGGGGACTGCCGCTCTGATCCGCGTCTGCAGAGAGAAGGAGGAGGCGGTGGTGGCATTACAGGGAACCCCGCCCCAGGGGGAGAGGAGACACCCGGGCCGGGGCCAGGCTGGGCGGTGCCGTGGAGAAGTGGTCCCCAACGCGCCGAGGCCCCGGGGCTCCGCTTGGCCCCTTCCCTTGGCTGCTGCCCCACGGGCTCATGGGCGTCCGACGGGACCCCTACGTAGCAGAACCCGTGTGCAGGGTCTGGCTCGGTCGCAGGCTGGAGACCTTGCCTTCCCTAAGCCCGTTTCCTCATCTATGAAATGCAGGGAGCTCATTTACTAACTCGCGAGGGTAACTCATTCATCCCACCTTCGCCCTGGGAGGCAGGAGCTATGGTTATGCCCATTTTAAAGATGGGGAAACTGAGGGCCAAAGAGACGAGTCCTTGAGCCCTCAGGGCCCCCTCCGCTCGGCCTCTGCCCTTGACGTCGTGGGGGTCCAGCCCTTGGTCTTGGGTTGTCACGCAGGGGCCCCCAGGAGGGGGCGGAGGGGCGTCCCCCTGCAGCTTCTCTACCCCCGCCCACCCCCTCCCACCCTGGCGCCCGCCTCTCCATCTTATCTAAAAATAATCAGGCTCCTTGGCAGACGGGCGAAGCAGACAGACGCTGAGCTCAGCATTATCAGCTCTGGCGGACTGGATGGCGAGCAGCGCCAAGCCCCCTCTGCACCCCCTCCACGTCCACCCAGGACCGATGCAGGGGTTGGGGGGGCCCATGGCCAAGCCCAGCCAGCCGGAACCCCCGGCCCTACCGAGCCATCTCTCAGGTCAACAGACCGAGGCGGTGGGCATCACCATCGAAGGCCAAAGAGAGAGAATCAGCCCCTTCCGCCTGGCGTATCCCAAAGCCAGACAGAATCGCTGTGTGACCTCAGGCAAGTTGCTGAACTGTTCTGAGCCTCAGTTCTCTCTTTCAAATGGGTGCAAGCACCACCAAGAGGCGGGAAAGAGAGGACAGCAAGGACTGGATACGTGGGGCTATGTATCACATCGTTATTATTGTTGGTGTTACGTTTAAATCCCGAACGTGACCGTCAATGTGGCGCTTTCCTGTTCCCATGTGAGACATTCCCTTAAATCCCTGAGAAAGCCACACGTCTGGCATCGTCACTGGACCCATCTTACAGACGAGGAAAACTGAGGCTGAAACAATGAAGAAGCACCCACTCCTCCCTTAGGAGGCTGACCTTCCGCATTAGTTTGCGCGCGCGCCCAGACATCCCCCGCGTGGCCGTGCGTGACGCGTCTGTCTTCTGGGCTCAGACGCCTGGGTGCCCATCCCAGCTCCGGGAGCCTCGGCAGTGATGTTGGGGCCACAGCAACCCCGGGGGGCCGTGGAGGTGACGTGCGGATGCCTCCCCAAGCAGCCACGAGCCCTCACCCTTTGCCCTGTGGCTTTGCATACACCGTGCGTTCCGCACCTCCGGGCCGCCGAGACTGACGGGGCCCTAAACGGCACCGGAGCCAGGACCCGTGCCTCAGTTTCCCCACCCACACCAGGAGCGGACGGGGGCAGCCGCAGCCGTGACCGACTGGGCCGGGCACGGCTGGGCAGCGGCCGAGGGGAGTGTGCCCGGCTCGGCCCCACGCCCTGTGGCTGCTCCCGGGCTGGGCAGCCAGCAGCCCCTTGGCGCTGGCCACTCTTGCTTGGATGGCCACGCGGCTGGGCACGGGCGGCCCCTGTGCTGGGAAGAGCCCAGCCCGGGCAGCCGGCCGTCAGGCTGTGGGCCTCGGGCACAGGACCCTCTTTCGGAACTGGCGCCCACTCGGACTCAGCAGGCAGCAGTGCCTGCCTGGCATGTGGGTGCTGCCGCAGGAGGGGGCGTGTTCCCCGAGCGCAGCCCGCGAGCCAGGGCTGGGGAGTCAGGGCGCCGGGGCTGTGGGGCTCACCTCTCCCGGAGCCTCACTCTCCTCATCCGGGAAGTGGGCGCAACTCCAGCTCCTCCCTCAGGGACCATGCTGCACCAGAAGGGTGGTAATGGGGGCAACAAGAGGCCCCACACAGTGGGGGGCTCACCATTAGCACCTCACCAATCCAAGGGGGGCGCTTTATTACCATCAGTGCGCTTTCCCCCGTTTCTGTCCCGGGTGCTGGTACTTTGCACCCACCGAGAGCAATGGCCCTGGGCTAGGACAGGCTCCAGCTGGGAGCCCTTATCCCCGTACTCATTCACTCTGTGACCTTGACCGGCCGCTGTGCCACCTCTCTGAGCCTCCGCTTCCTCAGAGTAAAACGGGGAAGACAGTAAAACCCACCCCCCCGCTTTGTTAGGGTGCCAAGTCAGCTAATAAGACGCGCAAAATGGTTGGCACGTACTGACATTCAAAAAGTGGTAGTTTGGGGAGCGGCCGAAAACAACTCTGTTCTTAATTTCGGTCTCTAATTGTTCGTTGCAGGCACGGAGAGCGGGGGCCGGGTTTTGTGGGTCCATTTTGTATTCCGCGACCCCACGAAACGCACTCAGTAGTTCCAGGAGATAGTTACGTTTGTATAGGTTCCTTGGAATTTTCTTAGCACAAGGCTATCACGTCCTTTGCAAATAGGGGCAGCTTTATCTCTTCTTTCTCATCTATATGCCTCTGATTTCCTTTTCTTGCCTTATTGCTTCGGCGAGGGCCTCCAGCACAATACCGAACACAAGTGCTGAGAGCTAGGGTGCCTTCTTGCTTCTGATCTTGGGGGGAGCTCACTCAGTCTCTCACCACTGAGTGCGAAGATAGCCGTGGCTCTCTGCTGACCCCCTCCACTGGGCCGAAGGGGTTCTCTTCTCTTTCTAGAGTCCCGGGAGCTCTTTTTTTTTTTTTTTTTTAATTAAATAAGTGTAGTTTCTAAAAAAAATGATGCTGTAATTACATGCTATCTCATTAAATTTTTTTAATTTAGTTTTTAGATTGTGCTTAAAGAGATACAGCATGAACTTTACCATTTAACCATTTCTAAGCACACAGCTCAGCGGCATGAAGCCACCCCCACCCTCCGTCTCCAGAACTTTCCATCCGTCCCCATGAAGCACAGACTCCCCGCTCCCTGCCCCAGCCCCGGCTCCCACCCTCTCCTGTCTGTCTGCATGGGCGAGACTCCTCTGGGGACCTCCTGGGAGTGGGGTCCTGCGGGATGGGTCCTTCTGGGTCCCTCCACGTCGTGGCAGGTGTCAGGATGTCCTTCCTTTTAATTATGCCATCTTATTTGTAATTACCTCTCACCTTTGGAATCTTTCTTATCCATCTGCTGACCATTTGCCTGTCATTTGGCTCCCGAGACCCCCACCTTCCAGAGCCATCCAGCACGGAAGCCACTAGCCACGTGTGACTTGAAATTTATATCCGCTAAACTGAAATGAAGTTGGAATTTCGAGACTTTAGTGGCATTGGTCACCTCTCGATACGCAATATCCCACCAGACTGCTGGTGACTGAACTGGACGGTGCCGAATATCGCCATCCATACAGAAAGTTCCACGGGGCTGAGGGCCTCTGGAGGTTTCCATGAAAACTCGGGAGTAAAGGGGCACAGGGAACCCCTCCTCTTCCCATCTCCTTACACAGCCAGCCCTAAAACACACCTTCCTCAGGTCTGAACAGATGTACCCAGAGAGGACAATGCCTAAAGGACGGCTGGTGTCCAAGGCCCCACGACAACCCAGGCCCCAGGCCAGCAGCTTTCGTGTGCCGAGTTTCGCTGGGTGAAGAACTTTCCGGCACCATCAGATTCAACCTGCCCAGCTGATGAGTTTGGTAAACTGAGGCCCACCTTAGAAAGTCTGTTTCCTAAAGCTGACGTCAAGTCAAAGAAACTGTGCGTGAGTGATCTCGCCGCTCAGGGCAGTATCTGGGGACATCATCGGTAGGTCGCCATGACAACTGGGGGCGCTCCTGGCACTGAGTGGGTGGGGCCAGGGATGCTGCTCAGCGCCCCTCCCCCCTAGTGCCCGGGACGCCCCGGCGAAGAAGGACCCGGCCCAGCGTCTGTGGTGCCAAGTGGGGAGACCCTGGTCTGGACACATCCATTTTCATTGGGGGTGAAACCGCTCTTGGCGGGGGGGGGGGGGGAGGGAGGAGCTAAACAATTTTGCTCTTTCGCGTATAAAACATGAAAACGTGAATATAAATACGGCACATGAATAGATATATACCTGTGATATGGAAACTTCACGGGATGGAGGGATTAAAGAAAAAAATGTCTACAAAGGATCTGTTGGGAGGCAATAATAAAAAGAGGGGGGTACATATTGTACCCTAGTGAATCTTTAAAGGCCTGTAAAAGGAGAAAGGAGAGTATGTGACAAAAACTGGATGAGACCTGCCAGGTCTTAAATATTGATCCCTGGGCCTTTACTGAAAGTTGGCTGACTGCCCGCTGTGTGTCGTCCGGCAAGTTCTTGACATCTCTGAGCATCCTTTCCCTCATCCCTAAACTGGATGTGAACCGCACGACCCTTATTCCTTTCCTTGTGAAAGGAACTGATTGCCGAGCACCTCCTGGGGGACACAGCAGTGACCAAGATGGACGAAAGGCCTTGCCCTCGTGGCACTCATGTCCTGATGGGGGAGCAACAGGCCATGACCAAGTAAGCAAATACACCAGGAGGACCTCAGGCTGTGCCAAGTGCAAGGGAAGCCAAAACACCGGGAGGGTGAGGGGCTCAGGCCGGAGCTCCCGGGCGGGCTGATAAGGCCACTCTGCGTGAAATGGTCCATTCCAATAGTTAATACTTAGTGAGTCATTTCTTTGACAATACCGGGCCACCAGTTTCACCTCCACTGACTTATTTAATCGGCAAAACTCCCCCAGGAGGGGACCACGGATGGAACTGGAGAGTATAATGGTGAGGGAAATAAGTCAGAGCAAGGCAAATATCATAGGATCTCACTCATATGTGCAATTGAAGAAATAAACAAGCCGGGGGGGGGGGAGCGGGAGAAAGCAGAAAACGGACGGATGACTGCAGAGTACAAACGGGTGGTCACGGGGTGGGGGGGGGGAGCGGGGGACACAGGTGAAGGGGATTAAGGAGCGCACTTATCAGGACGAGCCCTGGGTCACGTGTGGAACTGTCGAATTGCCATATCTTGTACCCCTGAAACTCGTTCAACACGGTATGTTAACTAGACTGGAATTAAAATTAAAAACTTATTTAAAAAGTTTACCCTAATTAAAAAAAAAAAAAAACTCCCCCAGGAGGGACATTCAGTTCTCGTCCCCATTTGCCAGAGAGGGAAACTGAGGCACAAGATAGCCTGGAAGCAGGCTCCTCATCGTTTCCCATGCTGCTGACGAGGTGAGGCCTGGCGGGGCCCTGCTCCAGGATTCCCCTCTCTTGTCAGTGGTTTGCAACGATCCTGGGTGTCCAGACCCTGGTCTCTGACCCGCCCGATAAAGCCCCCGGCGGGGGTCCCCGCTCAGCAGAGCCTCCAGACCCTACTGTACAGGCCGGTGATACCTGCCTCGCGGGGCCGGCACCCCACGCGCCCGACGTCAGGTGATACGGCTGACACCCTAGAGCAGCACTGGATGGAGTTACCCAGAGAGGGTGAGTAAGTTACTCAAGGCCACACAGCAAGACTGGTTTTATCTGCTCCTCTCTTAGAAACATATATACATGAACATCTTGCTGGGTTTCAGACCACGTCCACCGCCAGCTTTAAAACGCTGTTTGCTTGTGTTGTGAGTTCCCTCCGGACCTGGTCCATTCCCCCACTGCCCGAGCCCACGCCCTGAACACCCCATTCCTGCAGCCCGCCTCAGACCGGCCTTCCCACTTGGCGCTTGGTGCTGCTCAGGAGGTCTTCTCCACACAAGGAAAACATGGACGTGTCTCCTGTGTGAAACTGAAGCAGGACGTGGCCGGCCGTGACCCGTGCTTGTGGTTGCAGACCTGACCGAGCACGGGCGCCACGGTCGAAAAGGAGGCCCTCTCGGCGTCTAGGAGCCACTGTGGGCTTTCCAGAGCCTTTAAAACACACCAGGGCCCGAGGGAGGACAGGCAGCTCCCAGGCCGGGCAGGTCTCGGAGGCCAGAGCTGTGCGCTGTCGGTCCCGGCCCTGGCACAGCCCCAGCATGTGACTTGGCACTAGTCACGTCTCCCCGCTCTGAGCCTCGGTTTCCCCATCTGTAAAGGGAACATTCTCAAGGGCCGCCTTTCTTTACGGGTGTGCAGTGGAAATCTAAGGCACTCCGGAAGAGGAAGGGCCCATCACAGATAAGGGGACAAATACTGTTCTGGTGACAGCGTTTTTCCAAACTCAGAATTTAAATGAACTGAGTCCTTCCTCTGCCAACGGCGCCCTCCGGGGCTCCCCTCTCCTGCGGCTCCGCCCCCCCGCCCCTCCCAGGCCCTGCAAGACCTGCCCCGTCCCCTCCCCGCCCTCCCCTCCTCCTCCTATCCCCTGTCGCCCACTCTGCGCACCTCTCTGGCTGTTCTTCCAATACACCAGACAGCTACTGTCCCCAGGACCTTTGCACGGGCTGTACCCTCTGCCTGGAACTCTGTTCCTTCAGCATCTACATGGCCAACCCTCTCCCGTCGTCCTGGGACCTTCCTCAAGGGCCTCCTTCTCTGCAAGACACCCGAGGCTCTTCGGCTCCCTCAGGGGACACAGTCAACCACACTCGTGCGCGTGGAAGGGACGCTCTGGCCGCCGACTACGGCCGTATTATTGCAAGTGGCTCCCTGCGGTGGCCCGGGCCCCGTTCTCCCGACTTCCCGGGCCTGCAGGACGTTCACGTGCGGCCAGAACGTCACCACCTCCTGGAGCCTTTTGCTCAAACAAGCACATGACCGTGGTGACAATAGAAATGTACACTGGATCCCGCCGCCGGAGCGTACAGACTGTTCTTTCCTGTCCATGGCCGTGAGCCCAAATTTGGTCTGTCCCAGCCCAGGACAAAGGCGCCGCTGGGCCTCCGGTCCCGCCCTTCCCGCCCCGGGAGCACCCACCCCCTTGGCACCAGACGACTCCCTTCACTCTGGTGGCTCCAACTTCCGCCACTCACAACTGGGACATCGACGCACCGCCAGACGTCCACCTCACAGATGTTTAGTGATCACTTACTACTCGCCGGGCGTGGGGGGGATGGCGGCGCGCCAAGGGAGGGGGAGACAGACAGGAAGCGAACACACAGAGGAAGACGGAGATAATTTTGCCAGTTCTACGTTCCAGCGAGGCCAGAAAGCTGGGTGAGGGGACAGAGAGCGACTCTGGGGGAGACTTTCGACACAGACGTCAGGAGGGGCCTCTCAGAGGGGGCCTTAGCCACGGCGTTCCTAGGAGCTGGGCAGAGGCGCAGCAAGCGCCAAGGCCCTGGGGCAGGAATAAACCTAGGATGTCTGCAGACCAGAGACAGGCCATGTGGCTCCAACATGGTGAGCCCAGGGGAGAGAGGTGGGCCGCGCAGGCCACGTGGCTGCCGTGAGAGGCTCGGGCCCGACTCTTGAGCGCCACGCGGAGTGACATAACTCCAGCTCTGGTAGGTTCGACGGCACCACCAGCCAGGACACCGTGCAGCAGCCAGAAGCTTGGAGCATGGCGGCGGGAACGTGAGATGGGGCGGCTGCCTCCTCGGAAAGTTAAACAGAGTCCCCACACGGCCCAGCGATTCCACTCCCGCGTGTCAACCCCAGAGAGGGGAAAGCCGTGGATATTCGCACCCCCGTGTGCACAGCAGTGGGGCTCACGGCCGCCACAGACGGGCGCCATGCCAGTGTCCTCAGTGTGTGAAGGACACACACGGCGCGGTCCGTCCCCACGCCGGAACACGATCCAGCCTCGGAAAGGAAGGGACCCTGACACCTGCCATGACGCGGAGGGACTCCCGAGGACACCGGGCTCGGCGAGAGCAGCCAGACCCAGAAGGACCCATCCCGCAGGACCCCACTCCCGGGAGGTCCCCAGAGGAGTCCTGTCCACAGAGACAGAGAGGAGAGGGTGGGAGCCGGGGCTGGGGCGGGGGGTGGGGAGTCCATGCTTCGTGGGGACAGAGTCTTCGTGGGGACGGATGGAAGGTTCTGGAGACAGAGGGTGGGGTGACGGCACAGTGGCGGGAGTGTGCTTCACATCGCTGAGCTGTGCGCTTAGAAATGGTTAAGATGATATATTTTACGTTAAATGTTTTTTTAGCCATCAGAAAACACACACCCATTAAAAAAAATGTCTCTGGCTGCTGGTGAATTCTAGAATCTTGGGGGCTGGGAGCCCAGGGAGGCGGCTTGGGCAGGTGTCCCAGCAGACGTCACAGCCCGGCCCAGGGTGACGGCCTGGGGATGGACAGAGGGGTCATCGTTAATTTATGGTGGGGATGTAGAAAGGACAGGACCCGACGAGATCACAGGGACGCTTCTCTAAAACCTGGCAGGACACGGACAGCCTGGGGTTCCCGCTGGGCGCCCCGCCGCACGTCCGCCGGGCCGGCATGGGCTGCACGGAGAGCAAGCCCGATTTATGTTCCAACCTTCGCCGGCTTCCAAATGTAGCTGGCTCCGCCGGCTGCCACGTCTGCCTCCCGGCACCGGCCAGCAAGAGAGGAAACCAAAGCCAGGCCCTGGAATTCCCAGCTCCCGGGTGTCACCAGCCATTTTTAAACATTAGCCAGCTCAGGTTCAACTTTCTCTGTCCTGGAAGGCCATGCCGTACACACGACCCTGGCCTTTGTCCTCCTTGCCGCTGCCTTCCCTGCCCCCCTCCCCCTCGCGCAGGCTCCAGCCACCTTCCCCGGCCCAGTGCTGAGAGCTCCTTCTCCGGAATACCCTCTCCCTTGGCCCCTTGTCAGAGCCTGTGCTCTATCCCCCAGCACACCGGACTGAGTCTGGGTCTATAAATATATGCAATTCCAAAGTCCTCCCCATGGTCCCCCGTCTCCTCCCTGTCCTCCCCTCCTCCGTCTCTCCCCTTGCTCACTCTGCTACACACACACACACACACACACACACACACATCCCCACTGGTCCTCCAACGTGCCAGGCCCGGTGCTGCCCCAGGGCCTTTGCACAGGTCGTGCCAGCTGCCTGGAATGCCTTTCCCGTAAATGCCTGCCCGGCTCATCCACCTCACTTTACTCAGGTCTCTGCTCAAATGTGGTTTATGTGTCCACAGCCCTGGGGACACAGGATCTGGGCTTGACGTTGGGGAAGTCCAGGAATCCACTTCCCCGTGTCCCTCCCAAGAAGTGTGACCACAGACGCTCGCATATGTCTACTTATGTGACGACCAGCTTCATGTCCCTGAGCCTCCGCCCCCATCCCACACTAGTGTCGGCGTGAATCCCAGCAGAAGACGAAACTGTGATCCTTTCATTCAATGCATACACTGAGCACCTACTGTGTACCAGGCCCTGTGCTAGGCTCTGGGGACACAGCAATGAACAAAACAGACCCAAAGTCCTGCCCCATGAGGTTCACGGTCAAGGGTTTTGTCCCCGGCATTCCAAGGTGGGCCGGGGGTCGAGCCACAGGCTAAACTGAATGGGAGCGTGGCCGCAGGAGCAGAAGCTAGACTGCCCTGGGCTGCAGGGAGCTCCAGCCCAAATCCCCGCTCCCCCTGCAGAACCCCCGGGGGGCTCCGAACACAGACTCCCAAATCCAGCAACGACGACGAAGCCAACCCGCTGTGTGACCTCCGCAGAAGTACTTTCCCTCTCTGAGCCCTCACTTCTCCCTACAGAGGATCCGAAACCCCTTCTCCAGGGGCCACTTGGACAAATCGAAGGAAGAAAAGCGAGACGCCAGACGTCCAAGGCAATGCGCTCATCGGCCCCCCAGGGAATGGTCTGGGAAACGCCGACAAGAAGCAGGGGACCCGAGAGGCAAGAGAGGGCCCGGCCGGGTGACCTCCTGGACGCCGGCCTCCGCCCGGGCCTCCCTCGCCTTGTGCTTCCTGACCCGCGTGTTCCTCGAGTCTGGACCACACTTTCCCTCTTCCTCTCCCCGCCGCCGGCCGCCTGGGCCCGAGCCAACCTGCTTCGGAGTCACTTTCAAAGAAAAGTTTCTGTTTTCTTCCCACCCAGCCCAGCTCCCCCGCTGCCTGGCCTGCTCCGCGGCCTGGCTGCGGCCCCGCCGGGTGCCCGTGGCCACCGTGGGCCAGCGGGGCAGGGTCGCGGCCCTCCATGCCCCCCAGCCTCCCCAGCACCGGCCGGAGCCCTTGGGCTGCACTTGGGGGCGTCCAGGATGCCCCACGGGAGCTCTGGCCCGGCCGATTCGGGGCGCCCGGCCTGAGCCCGCTGGCGGGGAGGTCCCCACAGGCCCGAGGGCCCCCCTGGAGGCCTGCAGGCCGGGACTAGTCCCACCCCGGGATGCTTCTGGCGGCCACGCCACCTTATGACATCATTGCTCTGGCGGCCATTTTCTCCACTCTCCCTCCCCCGGGTTCCAGATGCTTCTGCCGGCCTCGGCGGCCATTTTGTCCGCGCAGGAGGCGCGGGCTGGCACGGGGCTGGGGCGGGTGGGGCGGCTGGGGGGGGGGGCCTCTCGCGGCCTCCGAGGGGTTCAGCGCGTGCCAGCCGGGCAGCCCCGCTCACACGGCCGCGGCCCTCGCTGCCACTCGCGCTCCGGGTGGCACCGGGGCCGCGAAAAACAGGTTAAAAATACCCACACGCGCGGCCTCCCCCCCACCCCGGTCCCCTCCAATGTCAAATGTGTCAACGCCACCCGGGGAGGGGGGCAGACTTAAAATAACTTGCTGTTTACATTTGGAGCAAATTCTTGGCTCCTCCAGCAGCCAAGCCAGGGCCTCCTCCCGCCTCCCTGGCAGCTTCAGCGGCCCGCTGGGGGGGGGGGGGGCGAGCTGGGGGGGGGAGCTCGGGGGCCACATGGGCTCGGGCTAGGCACCCATGTGCGGGCCCGGGAGGGGACGGGCCGGCCCCAGCAACATCTGTGGCCGCGGGGTGGATACAGCTGGTGGGAGCACAGGGAGCACCGAGGAACACCCTCTTCCCAAAATGGATGCAGGGGTGGGGGCTGCCGGGCCAGGCAGGGGGCGTCCGAGGGGCCACAGCCCCTCCCAGCTCACCCCTGCTTCACATGCTTCTTGGGCCGCACCACCGACTCAGCAGCCCCCAGGGGAGTCGGGAGGCCGGAGGCCAGCGGCCTTGCCAAGGGAGGCGGGCACTGACGGAGGGCTCCGGAAGGGGGCCGAGTCCTGCCCAGGGGTTGTGTGGCTGCAGGCCAGCGCTGTCCCTCTCTGGGCCTCCGGGGAAAGCACCCTGGCCTTGGAATGGAGTTGGTAGAATGAGTCCCATCCCAGCCTTGCCCGGGGGGAGGCAGGGGGCCCCGAACATTGCAGGCCCCCTTCGTGCCTCTTTCTTTTCCTGTACAAAGTGAATGTGAGGTGCAAACACCTCAGATCTTGGGCACTCCATGTGACAGAGGGGCAAACCGAGGGCCAGAGACGGGCAGGGGCTTGGCCCAAATCTCACCACCAGTAAGTGGACAAGCAGATGGAGCCCAGTTACCCTCATTCTGGTGCCCATGCTTTAAACCCACTGCCTCAAATGCAGGAGGAGGTTGGAAACTCAAGGGCCCGAGCCCAAAGCGAGAGGCAGTGGGAAGACTTTTCTACTCCCCTGGCCTTCCTGAGACTACTCTTCGGGGAGCCTGGCACACAGTCGGTGCTCAATCAATGCTCCCATGTAGTTGGCACTCAATCGATGCTTGCAGACAAGTGATGACTATTCCAGCAGGGGCTGGTACACAGTAGGTACTCAATACATGCTTGCTGCATGAATGACTGGAATTATCCTGATAGGGCTTGGCATACAGCAGGTGCAAACTAAATGCTTGTTACAGGAACTGGAGGAATGCTGGGAAAGCTGGGGGAATATTCAGAGGGAAAGACCAGATTGAGGGCGATACAGACTCCAATCAGTGTGACACAAGAGGTTTCTGACAGCAGGCCCGGGGCAGAGTGTGGAATGTCACCCAAACACTGCCCATCTCAGTCCCCTGGGTCCGTTGAGGATCGGCAGAAATCCTCTCTTGAGTAGGTCCCCCAACTGCTCTAGGTCCTGAATATCAGAGGGAGGGACCTACAGCTGGAGAAGCCCAGGGAAGTAACTGGAATCTGTCCGGGGGGCCCAGGAAGGTTTCCTGGGGGGAGGGGATATTGGAGCTGGGACCTTGATGTGTGAGTAGGAGTTTGCCAGGCACGGAAGGAGCTTGCGGGGAGCGAGACTAGTGTATGGAGATAATCATCGCGACTTCCATGGATTGAGTGCTTATATGCCAGGAGCTACGTACAGACGGACCAAGGGGCTGACGGTGCCTGGGAAGGAAAGGCGGCTGGGCTGGGCGGGAAGGGTACAGCCAGCCCTCCAACCTGTGCAGGGAGGCTTAGCCTCACCACCCGCCGCCTCCCTAAATGTGTCTGGGCCTGGCGGGCGCACAACGGGCAAAGGTGTGAGGTGTGCAAGACAGTCTTGCTCGTGCCTTTCTACAGAGTGTATGAGCCAGGCAGGGGCTGAGGTTCCGGGGCACAGGGATCACGATGGCTCACCCTCCATCAGCTAGAAAGCCTGAGCTACCTCGGGAGCCGCCAGGAATCTGCTCTCCCCTCTTCGGTTAGCGCCAAAGGGGAACTGGGTGTGTGTAGTGGGGGGCTGTTCTGGTCTCCCATGAGTCTCCCCAACATCCCAAGAGGGTGGGTCCAGAACCTCAGGCTGGCCACATAAACCCTCGCGGCCTCTTCCCTGGGGATCCAGTAATTCCTATGGAGACTAGGAGTGTGCCCATTTCACGGATCCGGAATCTGAGGCACGGCGAGTGGGTTGGAGCCAGGCGCTCTTGTTCCCGGGGCATCAGAGCCACACGATGAGACGGCCCCCGCCCCCCGTCTTGCCTCAGATCAACTATGTGACTCCAGCCTAGCCCCTTGTTCACTCTGGGTCTCAGTTTCCCCAGCTGTCACACGGGGGCGTCAGTGGTGCTGGAATGTGGTCAGGCACCGCGGGGGTTCTGGGTCTGGGGTCCCATTTTACTGGAACAAAACAGAGCCTCAGAGAGGGCAAGTCAGTTACCCACCCGGTGGCCCGTCTCAGTGACTACTGTGGGTCTCCACTAGCACACCTCCCATGCCGGCGGGCTCTCTCCCTTCTGGGTCTCCTGCCTTATTGCTACTGATCACTGAAAAGGCGCCTACTGTATGCTACATGCTCACTGAACCTACTCGACAGTCACAGATTATCACTCCCATTTCACAGAAAAAGAAACCGAGGCACCGAGCGGGGCAGGAGCTGGTCTGAGCTCCCCTGTGGTGAGAACAGGGATGAAAATGGGCAAAATGCCGCCGTGCTGGGGCTGGGCACCCGGCAGCAGCCCTCCCGGTCCCCCGGAGCTCCGTGGACCTCCAGGGGTCATAGCCGGCTTGCCTGACGGCAGCGCCCGGCTCCAGGAGAGCCCCTGGGCATGTCAGGGGCGTCCTGCCCTCACCTCAACCCTCCCTCCCCTCCCCTCCTCCTCCTCTCCCCTTCACCCACTCTCCTCCAGCCACACGGGCCTCCTTGCTGCTCCTCAAACCGCCAGGCCCAGTGCTGCCCCAGGACCTTTGCACAGGCTGTTCCTCCCACCTGCAAACAGCCCCCTGTCTCTATCCCTTTGCCTTTATTTTTTTGATAGTCCTCATCACCAGCTGACATTTCGTTGTTGTCCTTGTCTGTTTCCCCCAGTGACTTGAGCTGCACGAGGGCTGTGGTTCCGTCTGTCTGGTTCCCTGTGGGTCCCCCGGGGAACTGAAGCCATGCTTGGCCCATCCTGAGCACTGAATCATATTTCCTGACTCCCAACTGGCTGAGCGCTGAGGCTGTATGTGCCTCGTGCTGCCCTAGACCTCTCGCGGGTCTTAACTCATTGCTCCCTCGGCAACCCCACGGGGCAAGCGTATTTCACAGGCGGAGAAACTGAGGCCCGGGGAGAGACGGCGCTAGGCAATGTCAGAAGCAGAGCAGGCCAAGCCAGGGCTTTGTGCCCCAGCAGCTGACCCGCTGCGGTTGGGAAAGACCAGAGTCGAGCATAAACAACATCAACAGCAGTAATAATAACGAGGACAAGGTGGCAGTGACGAGCCTGGAATCGGCCAGTTGACAAGGTTCCCCCGAGTGGGTTAGTGCGGGGGGGCCCCAGAGGGGAGACTCAGGGGACGCCGGCCCCTTTAAGAGCTTCCCCCTCCCCAGCTGGGCGCTGGCCCGGCCTCCCCTTATGTAAGCAGGCCAGCTGCCCTTACATAACCTGCTTACATAAGGAAGCAGGGAACAGGCTTGTCCATCCGGCAGCAACCTGTCCCGGGCCGTCTGTGGGGCCGGCCTGGGGCGCAGGAGCGCCGAGGCCACCCAGAGTGGCCACCGGGTGCAGCCCCGTCCAAGGGCCCCCTGGGGACGCCCCGGCCCCGCAGACTCAGCGTCCTCTGTGCGGGCAAGCCAGAGGCTTCTTGTCTGCAGGCGGGCAGAGGGCCACTCCCGTTGCTCTGAGGGGGAGACTGAGCCCCAGAGGGGGCGAGTGGGCAGCCCCATGCTTCCCAGCGCCGAGCAGGACCGGGAGGTAGCAGGCCCATGGTGAGATGCGGACGGAGCGGCCCCAGCCAGAGCCTCCGCTTCCGAATTCCTCCGTGAAACGGGGCTGTGAATGGGACCGTTCTCCGCAGGGCCTGGTATGCAGCTGGTACTCCATAAATGCAGCCTTCAGCTCAGCACGGGCAAGCTCTAAAACCCTTTTAATTCTAGTCACCGGCTTGCCTCTTGGCCGCACACGTGGCCGCTGGCCTGTTCCACCCTGAAGCCACAGGCCCGGAGAGAGGCGAATGCCGGAGCCTTGGTGCCGCAGGATGGCCCCACGGGCGTAGGAAGAGTTCCGACTGTATACCAAATTCTGGGCCAGATGCCGTTCTGTCTGCCCAACAAGCCCCAGGGTGGACGCGAGGAGCCCCAGAGACAGATGGGGAAACTGAGGCTCAGAGAGCCAGGAAGTGTCCGAGGTCAAACCCAAGCCCCACCACGAATGCACTGTCTCTGTCCCCGGGCGGGTCCCCCCAACCCCCCAGCCCCCCACCCACCCGTCTGACTGCAGGAGCCCAGGGGTGTCTGGGTATGGGACGGCCCAACGGCTGCCCCCCTTGGATGTCGGTTCTGCCATCTCTGGGAGGGGTGGGGCTTGGGAGCGGAGGCGGCTCCTCTCCCTCCCCTTCTCGCTGGGCACTGGCCCTTTAAGGCAGCCGCTGCCAGGGCTTGTCCCGGGGTTACCCCAAGGGGCGGGTGTGGTCAGGAACAAGGGGCCCATTCAGCTTCTGCTGCTGCCACCTCCGGGCAGCCTACGGGCTGCCCTGGGTGGGAGGCAGGGTGGAGACTGGCAAAGGCAGGGCCAGACTCGGCATTAGCAGAGACAGAGACAGGCACCAGAAGAGAGAGAAATAGAGACAGAGAGGGACCCAGAAAGAGATACCCGGCCTCTCGGCCTCTCGGCAGCGCCTCCTGCCTCCTTGGTTCCCCTGAACTGAGAGTTTGAGGCCGGCCCAACCCCCAGCCAGGAGCAGCCCCCAAAGGTGCTCCTTGATCCAGCTGAACCTGGCGCCCACTCACTAGCACCGAAGTCCTGTGAGCCCAAAGGGGGGATCCTGGGACATTCTGGGGAGGTCCCTGTCACACCTCAAACAGCCCCTTCCCCGGGGACCATTGTGGGCCCTCAGATCTACCACAGCTGGGTTTAAATCCCGACTCTGCCTCTAAGCTATGTGACCTCAGGCCTGTGGCTTTCCCTTTCTGGGCCTCAATTTACCCAACTGTTAAATGCGGTTCATGATAATCTCTCCCTCGCTGGGATTAGGATAAAATGAAACGGAGCTAACAGAATCAAACATCAAACGAGGAGCTGCCCTCGTGTCCCCTGGCCTCACAACGGCCTCCGGAAACACGCCCAGGGGTCCATGTCCCCACGTCCAATAAGCGACAGACATCTACCGGGGGATCAAATGAAATCTCGATTCCTATTCCTGGGACTACCTGCTTTTAGACGCTCACGGTCACCCACAAAATGGTCCCAAACATCTCGCCCCCAACTGGGGCCCCCAGCCTGCCAGCTGCCCCTAAGAAGGCAGCCGGGAAGGTGCCTTCTAAGAAGGTACCCCTAAGAAGGTGCCTCCGCCAGTCTGGAGGGAACCTCAAAGAAATGAAACCCTGCCTCCTTCCCCTCCATACGCATCTCTTCTGAAATATTCTGCTCAGTTCCTCTGGTCTTAGGACAGGCTTCCTCGACTGACCTGAGCTTTCTGAATCTCTGACACACAGAATTCTAGAACCTACCCATGGGTGTTCTAGAACGTGGCTCAAGAAAATTCCAGAGTCTGTCCTCAGGCGGGCAAACATCCAATGTCAGGAATTCTGGAACTCACCCTCAGTGCTCGAGAACATACTTAATAGGTTTCTTGGGTATTGACGAAATCAGTACTTGACTCGAGAAGTGCTGATAGGTTTCACAATTCGGGAATCCTCATATTCCTGAGAACCCGGCTTGGGATACGTGAGATCTGTTTCCAGATGCTGAAAAAACTCCCCTCGGAGAATGCCAGAACCCGCCCCAGGGTGTTCCAGAACCCAACTCGCGGAATTCTGGAGCTCGTCCCTCGCTAAGCAAAAATCAACATCAAACGTTCTGGACCCTCAGCATCAAAATATTCTAGACGCTCAGAAACCCCACCTCAGGAAACGCTCGATTCTGCTCCCTGATGGTCGAGAACACACTGGGCGAATTCTCAATCAAGGGACCAGACCAGGGTTCCAGATCAAGGTTCTAGAACGCTTTCCTGGGTTGTTAAATAACCCAACCTCAAGGAATTGTAAGGCTTCCCTTAGCACAGCAGTTCTCAACTGGGGTCATTCTGTCCCCAGGGACATCTGGCGATGTCTGGAGATATTCTTGGTTGTCACAACTGGGGGAGTGGGGCGCTCTTGGCATCACGAGGGTGGGGGGTGGGGATGTCGATGTCATCAGTGCTGACGAGGGGAGACCTTGCCTTTCTATAGTCAGAAGCCCCAAGGTGAGACCTTCTAGAACCGCCTCCTTGGATTTTCAAGAAAGCAGCTGGGGAATTCTAGAGTCCCTCCTTACATTCTCATTTATCCAACTGGGGGCAGATTGGAGATCGGCCTTGAAATTGTCTAGACTTCAGATGCTCTGAGGCTGAGCTCTGGGCCCCGACACGTGGCTGGTCAGAGTCGGGGCACGAGTGTAACACACACGCTGAACGTCAAAGACCGAGAACAAATAAAATCAGGTCGAACATCTCAATAACTTGTCCATACTGATTATGTGTCAAAATGACAACATTTTGGATGCCCCGGGGCAAACAGAATATGTTGTTAAAACTCATTTTCCCTGTACATTTACACTTTTAAGTGTGGATACCAGGGGAAAAAAAGTGAAACTATGTGGCTCCCACTGTATTCTCCTGGAGGCAGTTGTTCTGAAGCCCGCCGAGGAGATTTTTTTTTTAAGTAGGCTCCACACCCAGCATGGAGCCCAACGCGGGGCTTGAACTCACAACCCTGAGATCAAGACCTGAGCTGAGATCAAGAGTCAAATGCTCAACCGACTGAGCCCCCCAGCGCCCCCCCCCCCATCTAGGAGAATTGTAGAATTGCCTGGATGGTGAAGACCCTCAGCTCTGAAGATTCTAGAACTCTGGCCTTGGGAATTCCAGAACTTGCCTCCTGGAGGATCTGGAAGCCACATCAGCTCTGGCATTCTAGAGTTCCCCTCCCCACATGCAAGGCATTTTCCCTGAGGCCCGAGGGTCCCCCCGACTTCCGCCTCCCAACACCCCTCCAAGTCAGCCTGGAGCACAAGATGGGACAGGATGGACCGGAGGAAGGGCCCTTCCTGGGCAGCCCGGGGCCATGCCCCTGCCCCTCTCCGGGCCTCGGTTTCCCCATCTGGACAAGACATGCAGTGTCCCCGTGTGCCCCCTCCTTCATCCGTCACCAACTCTGACCATCTGTGACTTCCTGCCCACACCCAGCTGGAGGAAGAGGGGCTGGCCTGGCAGCTGGCAGGGGAAGGGGGGGTGCCAGAGATGTCCCTAGCTGCCCTCGGCCTCCCCTGGGCTCCCTGGGCGGAGGGCCAAGGGGGCAACTGCAGCCTCGCCGTGCTGGGATGGCTGCCGCAGGTGCAACGGGCCGGCTCCCCCTCCTGCGGGCTCCTCGGGGAGCCGGGCCCTGCCTGGACGTGAGGACATGCGGACGAGGGGACTCTGTGGGCGGCCTCTGGAGCCTCCTCACCCCTGCCTGGGCCACAGGGGTGCAACACTGGGAGGGGAGCACCTACTCCCGAACGTGCCCCCTCCCCTTCTGAGCGCTCAGTTCCATCACTGACACTCCCTACGCTGGTTTTGCAGAAGAAACAGCAGCGCAAAGGTGGGCACTAACTTGGCCCAGGTTGTGCGGCTGGCCAGAGCCAGAACCAGAACCGCAAGCCCGCCGGGCTAATAATCACTGTTATTATATGACCGTAGCTGACGTTTTTATGAAGTACTTATTGTGACACGATACCTATAGAATATATTATTATTTATCAGGGACAGCAGCAAATAATTGCTTCCGTGACGGTCAAACACACACAACATAACACTCCCCATCGTAACCGGCTCTACGCGCACAGCTCCGCGGCGGAAAGCACACTCACACCCCCACCCTCCGTTTCTAGAACCTTCCATCTCCCCACATGGAGACTCTGTCCCCACGAAGCACTCCCCAGCCCCCACCCCAGCCCCGGCTCCCACCCTCTCCTCTCTGTCTGTGTGGACGGGGCTCCTCCGGGGACCTCCTGGGAGTGGGAACGTGCGGGATGGGTCCTTCTGGGTCTGGCTGCTCTTGCTGAGCCCGGTGTCCTCGGGGTCCCTCTGCGTCGTGGCGGGGGTGAGAGTCCCTCCCTTTCTAAGGCAATATATGGCTTTTGAGTGCTTACTGCCTGGGTCCTAGCACTCTGCATGCATTCCCTAATTTAACCCCCAGGGCCCAGCTCTTATCATGCGCACTTGAGAGGGAAGGAAACCGAGATCCCGGCAGTGACATCACTTACCAAGGAGTCATAAGATTTGAACCTGGGTCGTCTGGCTACAGACTGCGCCCCTACTCTACCCGACACTGCCGGTGCCCCCCTCGGGCTCCCGGGCAGAACCCTCACCTGTCGGGTGTCTGTGCTGCTGACCGTGGGCCTGGAGGCCGGCCGTCACTATAAATACACCGTCAGCTGGCGCCTGGGCCCCAGTCCCATGCAGCCACCTTCCCTGCCTGGACAGACGGCCCCTACACCTGGCTGCCCCGCCCGGGGGGGTCCGGGGGGGAATCCAGGCTGCCGGAAGCCCCTCGCCCCTCCCCCGCCCAGACACCTGGGCCCCGGGTGACGCCGGCTGCCAGTGGAGAGCCCATCCTGGGTCACAGGTGCCCCCGTGGGCTCCCCGGGAAGGAAGAACGAGGCCCGGGGTCTCAGAGCAGAACTGAGGTGCCCCCCACACCCCCTGCTGTCTCCTGGGGCTGGGGAAGAGGATCCGGGAAGGGACTGAGCATTTATGTAGTGCTTCCTGTATGCCTTTTGAGGATCGCTGACTCTGTTCCTCAGTGCGGTGGATGCAGTTCTAACGCTCCCCATTTACAGACGGGAAAACCGAGGCTCGAGACAAGAATGCATCTCACACACCCTGCAGCAAGCATGGGCATAAACCGTGTTTGTCACCCACATAAATGGGGGCCCTCCCGTCCTCCTGCCCACCTTCTGTCTCCCAAGGACCCAGTGCTGGGATAAAGATTAAGGGGGGCAGGGAGACCCTCAGTCAGGGGCCGGCTTGCTCCTCTCCGTGCTGCACAGGGCCCTACCTTCCTGCCCTTGGACCAGAGAGGGCAGGGCTCTGCCCTAGGTCACACAGCACACCAGAGGCAGACCTGTGGCTGACCCGGGCCCCCTTGCTCCAGAGTGAGGCCCCTTCTCCTGCCACCCAAACCCAGGGTGCGCTTGATGGTGACCTTGGCCCCCAGGCTTGGTCACGGCGGGCTCTTCGACTCGGGTCACTGCTCTTTGTTCATTTATTCACCGTGTGTTTGGCGCCCGCTGTTTTTATCGGCGGCACGACTGGGAGGGTGTGGGGGCCACCCAATAACCTCCACAGTGTTTTCCAGGTTTTTTTCCCTTCCTTTCAGAGTTTGGAGGACTCAGGATCCTGTGGGTTCTAATTCTGCTCAGCCTCGCAGGGGCTGTGTGACTTTGGGCCCCGAGCTGACGGTCTCTGGGCCCGCTTCCTCACCCGACGCATGGGAGAAGCGGACAGTCCCTCCCTCGCAGGCCGGTGGGGAGACTGGAGCGAGCTACAGTGTGGGATGAGCTCGGAACCCGGCGCACGGTGCTCGGCACATGCCACACGCATTGGCTGCTCCCAATACCTCTGTTGCGACGGCCTGCTCCCCACTTGCATCCCGGAGGGCTTGGGGACCCTCCCTGGGGAACCCAGGGAGCCCCTCCTGCAGCCGCAAGCTTCCCGAGCCGGCCCCTGCCCACAGCGCCGTTCTGGGCGGTTGGCACCGCACAAGGCGGGAACGGGAGGCCGGCCCGCGGCCGCGTCACCAGATGGCCACCATCTGGGCTGGCGGCTCGGGGCGGGCTGGCAGCTGCCGGAGCGGGCGGGCCTGGCAGCCCCTCCCCCGCCCGGCCCTGGCACCGCGCCCGCCCGCGCCTCAGGTTTCGCAGGCCGCCAGAGGGGGGGTGGGGAGGCCTGGCTGGGCCTCAGGGCTGGGCAGGCGGCTTCCCTCTCTGGGCCCCGGTTCCTGCAGGCTCCCTCCCAAACGCAAGGCAGGTGGAGGAGTGCCGGGCTTGCCCGCTGCTGGCCTCCCCATCACCCTCGCTGGGAAGCCACGCGGCAGGCCTCGCCCCCCCACCCCCGGACAGTCCCTGGAGGCCTTCCTGCTCCGCGCCTCAGGCTCCGGGCCACGCTGGCCTCTGGGCCTTTGCACTGGCTGTGCCCCCCGTGACTGCCGCACTCATGCAAATCCCTCTGCGGCTCCCTCAAGTCCTTCAGGCCTCCTCCCAAGAGCCACCTCCTTGGGGCCTCCCTCCCTCCTCACTCCTCGGTCTGGGGCACCCCCCTCCCTGCCCTGCCCCTGCTTTGTTTTCCTGCCGTTGTTCTTAGTCGCTGAACTGTGAATTGTCGGTTTCCGGGGCCCCCCACTTGCTTGCACCCCACCCGCTGTACCCATGTAGCAGGCAGCCCCCCTGCACCCCAAAGTAGAGCTCACATCACCCCCTCATCGTGGGCCCCCCAGCTGGCCCCTAGGCTGCCCCCAGGGCACACACTGAGTCCAGCCCCTGGAATCAGGGCCCTAGGGCCCCCAAAGGATGCCTGGGGCAGCCCAATTTAGCCTCAGGAGGTGCCCCAGGCTCTGACTGGCCTGGCAGCCCCGGCGGAGAGGGGGCCTTCTCAGAGCTCATCCCCAGCCCTCCATCCCCCAAATAAACCTGAGGATGGAGGGCTGGGCGCCCCCGTCTGTCCACCTGAGCCCCGGGAGAGGCACGTCCCCCCCAGAGCTCTGTCCCAGGCTTCCCCATCGAATCCGTGGCCTCCCAGCGGGGCCTGTTGGAGGGGGCCAGGCCGCGACCCCCTCCAGATGGAAGGAGGAGGGCAGGGGGCAGCCAGCTCTCTCTGTTGGCGAACTGACACCTGCCTGACCAAGAATGCACCGGGACCCGGAATGAGGCTGGGGGTCCTGGAGGGCGACCTTGGCCCGCGGGAGCCTAGAACACAGACCCAGCCCCGAGATGCCAACAAGGCTGCCAACTTTGTACCCCACAATTTACCCTCCTCCTCTCCCACCAGCATCCAGGGTGGAGGGCTGGGGGCCGTCCTCAAAGCAGCTGCCACACTCACCTCCCCCGCTCCATCCCCCCCCTCGGCTCTGGAACCTCGGGCAAGACGGGCCCTTCGATGGCCCTGTTTCCTCACCTGCGACATGAGTACTGATTCCCGCCTTGCCAGGCTGCAGAGAGAACGGGAAAGAACGGCCCGGCACTCAGAAAAAATGCCCGGGGGTAGGGGGGAGAAAGTGGAGTTAGGAGTTAGGGCTCTGAAGCATACGTAGGAGTTTTCCATACGGGAAAGGCCTGCCCCGCAAGGGGAGCAACGAGGCACAGGGGTGGAACTGGCAAATGGTAACCGTGATGCGGGTGGTAGCAGCGGGGGGACAGGGGTAAGAACGGGGACCCGCGGAGCCCTCACCCCGAGTCTGGCGTTTCTTCCTGCCCCTGTGGGGGCTGTCCGTTGAGCACTCACCACGAGGACCCAACCAGGCAGCTAATTTGAGCTTCCCATTTTAACGACAAGGAAAGAAGGCACAGAGAGGTTAGGCGACTGGTGTCGGATCACCCAGCTGGCCAGCGGCTGAGCCGGGCTTGCAATCAGCCTGCCCTCAGCCTGCGGCTGGGTCGGCTGTGGCCAGCTTGAGCAGGGGTTCCCACAGGGATGATGGAGCCGCGGGGAAGCAGGGCGGGGACGGCTTTGACCTTCCCCAGCCCACGAGCCAGGAGGCTGATCACGCTGGCCGGCAGAGCACGGCAGCCGGGGGCAGCCGGACACGAAGGTGTCTGGGGAAGCCTGGAGGCCAGGCCTGCCTGCTGAGCCAAGGGGGGAGGGGGCCGGCTGGGGGAGGGGAGGCGCCTGGAGATTGTGCTGACGGGGGCAGAAAACTCGCTTCAAAATTTTATCAGCTCAGCGCGGAGGAGGTGGGGGCGGGGATAGGCTCCGAGGATGGAAGTGGTGGGAGAGGCCTGGACCGGCATGGCAATGCGTCTGCCGCCCCCAAGGCCACCCCTGCCCCCTGCCCGGGACAGTCAGTCACCTTGTCCACCCCTCTGCCTCCTTGGGCCCTAAGGCAGCTCCGCTCCGAGCTCCCAGGGGGTCTGTGGCTCACGGGAAGGGGACAGAAAAGGTCAAGGTCAAGGAATCAAGGTCGAGACTGGGAAACCGCGCGGTCTCTCTCTCCCACACACCCTGGAGACCTGGAGCCCTACAGCCTCATCGAACCCTTATCCCACCGCTGGGAGAAGCATGGCTGTTACCCCCACTCACAGGACACAGCACAGTGATGTGCCCCAAGTCACCCAGCCCGCAGAGGGCGTGGCTCCGTCTGTCCCCGCTAGACCCTACCCCCACCCCTCCCCCAGCCTTCCTTCCGTCAGCTTCCGGTAGTGTGCTCCCGTGGGATCTGCCGGGGCTGGGCTTGCAACCTGGGGAGACCCACCTGACACACTCAGCCCGCCCCCCCGGTGTGTACCCACGTGGGGACCAGACTCAGCCCCGGTGGTGGGGGGCTGGGCCCCGTGACCATTAGGTTTCATGAGCACACTCGACTCTGTCCCCATGAAGATATTCCCAGCGGACACCTGCCACGTGGCAGGCCAGCTCTCACACACCACATGCATGATCCCGCGACTCCCCTGCGGCCTCGTCCAGCTGGGGACTCTGATAACCTCCAGTTGACAGATAGGGGAAACTGAGGTCCGAGGTGGCCACACGGCCAGGAAGTAGCAGGGGCAACAGATCTCACCGCCCTCCCAGCCAGGCCCGGGCCCTGGGCCACCAGCCCTGCTGACATCCAGAGGTTGGACCACAACTCTGGCCTCTACGTCTTTGCCCAGGCTGCCGACCCTCTGGGACGCCCCGCACTCAGCGCTGTCCAGCCACCTCGCAGAGCCCGGCTCTGCCGCACCACTTTCTCCAGGAAGCTGCCCTGGGTTTCCCCACCCTCCCAGACCCTGCTGGTCTCCAGGTGAGGCGCTGACCCTGGCGCCAGCACACACCCAGCTAGAACGGCCAGAGCCGGGACCACAGGGGACCAGAGAGGGTGGTAAGCTAGCCAAAGTCACACAGCACCCAGCCTCCCCCTCTGCACGAGGCTGGGACCTGTCAGGCCTCTGCTGAAGGTCTGAGAGTTGATCCACTAGCATTCACAGCGCCCAACGCCAGCCCTCTCTCAGAGGGTGTCTCCCACTGGTCACCATCCCGCCCTCACCTCTATTCCCAACAAGGCCTTATGCTGCCCCTGGGACCTCCTGGGCCAGGATCTCACCTCCCGAGATCTCAAGGGCCTGCCTCTTACCTTCAACCCCCTGGGGGTTGAAGACCGCCTCCTCCCCGCGCAGACTCTCCTTGAACCCTATCTCTTTCCCTTAGAGCTTCGCAGCGCAGGTGCCTGTCCTACCCTAACGCAGGCCGGCAGGCCCCCTCGGCCCCGCCCACTGCACCTGCCTCCCCCCGCGGTCCCCGCGGGAACCACCTCCCCAGCCGGACGCACGCCAGGGGGCCGCCTCTCCCCCAACCCCGCGCGTGCGCGCCGCCGAGGGGCCGCGCGCCCCTCCCGTCTCCTCCCCACGTCCCCCACGCCCCCCAGGCCCTGGGCGCCCGCGCGCGTACCCGCCTCACCTCGCTCGCGCACGAAGTAGGCCAGGTAGAGGTCGAGCTCCTTGACCGCCACGCCGATGTGATGCGGCTGCACGCAGAGCACGGGGTGGCCGCACTGCGCCGCCTTGACCAGGCGCTCGCCGTCGGTGCTCTCCAGCGGGATGCCCTTGAAGAGGATGACCATGACCAGGTCCAGCCGCCACACCTTGTCGGCCTGGCGCAGGCAGTCGATGCGGCGCATCTTGCCCTTCTGGTCGGGGTTGGAGAGCACGCAGCCCGGCGCCTTCTTGCCGGTGATGGCCAGCACGAAGTCCTCGCGGCACTCGGGCCGGATGTCCTTGCGCAGCTTGGCCAGCAGCCGGGACGCCCACTTCTGCTTCACCTCGGCCTTCTCGCCCAGCAGCTCGTCCTTCACCGCGCGCTCCTCGTCCTTCGACATCCGCTTCTCGTGCTTCTTGAAGTACTTGCGCTTCCGCGCCTGCAGGTTGAACCAGGTGTAGGCGAAGGCGCGGACGTGAGGCAGCAGCGCCTCGATGAACGGGTGGAACTCATCCTGCAGGCGCGAGAGGCCAGACGTCAGGAGGCGCTGGGGACCGTGGGCCCGCTGCCCAGCCCGGCAGACTGAGGCCTGGGGGAGGGGGGCGGGAAGACAGCCCCCTCCCCCAGGGAGGGCCAGGCGCCTGTGGGCAGGGGGCCCCCGCAGACCTGGTCACCTCCGGGGGCGGGGGGGGGGGACTCGAGGCTGGAGGGGACCCGGAAGTGCACGGGGGACAGGCGCGAACCCCTTGCCCAAATGGGGAGACTGAGGCTTGGACTATGTGGGAGGCACAGGCCAAGGCAGAAGTTCATGGAGGGCTGTCTTGAACCCCAATATGCAGACAGGTCAAGCTGAGGGTCCCCAGACACTTGATGGTGCCTAGCCCATTGTACAGACGGGGAAAAGTGAGGTCAGGAGAATGGGGATGCCATGGACCTATTCGCTGGCTACCAGGAAGGGGGGGCAGTGAGCCCCATTCTGAGAGCACCTTAAAGAACAAAATAGTGAGCATGTCATTCCGCTGCAACTACTCAGCTCCGTGCCACAGCGCTGAATTAGTCCTCGATTGGACACCCAGATGATGGGCAAGGCTGCGCTCCGATAAAACTTTATTTACAAAAAACAGGTGGTGGGCACTGGGCCCCCGGCCTGTAGTTTGCAAACTCCCGCACTAAAGTATGAGCTCCAGGGGCGCCTGGGGGGCTCGGTCGTTCAGCGTCTGCCTTCAGCTCAGGGCACGATCCCCGGGTCCAGGGATCGAGCCCTGCATCGGGCTCCCTGCTCAGCGGGGAGTCTGCTCCTCCCTCCTCCCCCCCCTGCATCTGCACACTCTCCCTCTCTCTCTCTGACAAATAAATAAATAAAAATACAGTGTGAGCTCCAATGTCTAGAGCGGGACCAAGGATACAGCAGGTGTGGACGACGGCAGGAGACTCAGGGAGTGTCCCCGTGAGCAAAGAAAGCCGACACTGCATGGGGGGGAGCGGTCTGAGGGCTGCCTCTGCTTGGCACAAATAAAAAAAAGAAAAAGTGAGGTCTAGGGGTCATTTCTGTGCAGAAAGGCCCCCCCGAGAGCAACGCGGGGCCGTGGGAGAGCCCTGGCCCCTTCTGTGGGGCTGGGAGGGCTGTCTCATCCTCTCCACTTCTCATCGAGGGGAACTGAGTCTGCAGAACGTCTGGGACCTGGTTTCTCAGCCTCCAGGAGAAAGGACAAAGAGAACCTCGGGCCGTGCGGGCTTCCAGAGTGGGAGTGCTGCTGTCTCTTCCTGGAGATGAGCCCCGTTCTCCGCCCAGCTCCGGAAAGGCTACACTAGCCTCGTAGCACAGACATTGCTCCAATGATTCTGGCTGCTTACAACCTGCCAGGACGCAGGGGAAGGCCCAGGGCCCCCCTCCCCGTTGCGTGATGGGATCCAAGGCCCAGAGAGGGGCGGAGACCTGACCTGGGGGTCCCACGGGGTCTCCGGGCCTGTGCGAGGACCGTGAAGGCCATCGGCCACTCTCCCGGAGCAGTCTGGGCTCTCGGGGAGATGCTCGGCCTTCTGGTTGGATGTGGCTGGGCTCGGTCCCACCTCCAGGCTGGACACTCCCAGGAACCCCCACCCGGTGCCCTCTCCGGGCTCTGTCCGCCTCTGGCCGTGGGGTACCGGGGGGAGGGAGGGGAATGACCTCTGCTTTCACCTATTACCGAGGCTCTGAAAATAGCCTCCCGCCCTCGCCAGGGTGGGGCGGGATGGGGCTCAGCATACGCCAGCCCCGCTCCCCACTCTAATGTCCCCCGAAGTGTGAGTCACCGTAACAGCTGTGGCAGGGGACCGGACCTCAGGGCTCTCTTCCGCCGTCCACTCCCCCACCCCGGCCGGTCTGCTGAAGCCAAGGGAGAACGGAGGGGGCCCATCCCAGGCCGGGCCGGGTCCAACCTCCATAGGGCTTTCCAGTGTCTGAATGCCAGCTGGCCTGCCGGCTCAGAGACGGGGAGGGACTCGCCCAGGGTCACACAGCCGGGCAGCAGAGCTGGGACCAGAGCCCGGGCTGCCTGGCCGGAGGGGTTGGGGGTGGGGAAGCGAGAGAGGCCCAGGTCGCTGCCCCCGATGGAGGGGACGCCAGAGGCCTGAGGCCAAGCAATGGTGTTGATGCTGGGCCATGGCTGCCGCCCAAGGTCTGGTGCGCTACTGGGGCAGCGATAAGAGGTGGCTGGGAAGGGGCAGCTGGACAGTCAGCCAGGTCCCCAGCCTCCTCTCCTTGAACCCTTTTCTCTCTGAACCCCTCCCCTTGCCCTGGGTCCCGCCCCTTCTCTGCGCCCTACCCCCTCGGGGCCCACTCTCGGCAAAGGTGCCAGGGAGGCGGGCAGGGGTGGGAGCCCACGTCACCAGCGACCCCAGCTGGTCCGGGAGGAAGGAAGACAAACAGTCTGTAACTGGGTCATGGACCTGCTGCCCTCTCCTCCCTCGTCCTCCCTGGGAGGCCAGCCCAGGTGAGAGGCAGGTCTGTCGTTCTCCTTGTCCCACAAGGCCTGCCAAGGCCAAGGCCTTTGCCCCAGGCACCTCCCAATGCTCTCACTGGCTGACCAGGCAAAGGAGACAGTCAAGGCAAGCCAGCTGCCGAGAATCCCCCCGAACTCCTACACATCCCTCAAAGCCCTGTCTCCAGTGTTCCTTCTCCTTCAGGCAGCCTTTCCTGCTCCCCTCGGGGATCCCCCAGACCTAGCCTAGACCACACAAGCTGGGGTTCTGAGTCAGGCTCTACTGCTACCCACTCCCACTCCCCAAACCTGAGGCCCAGGCCTAAAGCACTCGGGTCTGACCCCGGAACAAATCACTGCTCTGCTTTGGGCCTCGGTTTCTCACTCTGTACAATGGGCAGAATGGGCTACGGCAGCTGCAGGGTGTTGAGGGCTTTTGTCGGTTCCCGGGAACCAGAGAGGCAATATCGGGGGGAGGGGGAGCAAAGCCAAGCCTTTCCCAGAAACACCACTCGGCTCCCTGGGGCTTCCTGGCCAAAAACGGCGGCAGCAGCTGGGAGGGGGACACCTGGGTCCAAGCCCTTCTGGATGGGCTGGGCCATGAAGCTCCTATTCACAAACCACAAGTTTTCCCGGAAGGATTCACTCTCCCTCATTTGCTCAGTGACTCACCAAACGTTACTGAGAACTATCTTATCACCTCCTAAATTCCTGCCCCAAACTCTTACGCATCCTTCAAAGCCCCGGTTCCAACGTCTTTTCCTCTGGGTTCAGGCCACGTTAAGTGGCAAATAGCAGAGCTCGTCTTCAAACCCCGGTCCATCTGGCACCAGAGTCGGTGTCCTCAACCTCGGGTAATCCCTCCCCTCGAGCTCAGAGCATCAGAGCTTAGGCACAACACCCACATAACCAGGGCGAGATGCATGTGACTGCTCGACATTTATTGAGTGCCTACTGTGTGCTGGCTTCATGCATGGTGCCATGGACCCAGCAGTGACCCGGGCTCGGTCCTCACCCGGATCCTGGTCTGTGGCAGGGATGGATGTGAAACAAGCCGACAGATACATAATAAAACGTCACTTTGAACAAAGCGCCCTGAAGAAATTTAAAGGCATTCGGGGAGGGCCAGGAATGCCTTGGGGTTTTGTTTTTGTTTTTAGCTGGCAGTGGTCCTCGAGGACCTTTCATAGGAGAGGACACTTGAACGAAGACCTAAAAAATGACGGGCCAGGGTAGGAGCTTTCCAGATCATGAAAACAGCATGTGCCAAGGCCCTGAGGCAGCCCCGTGCCCCGTGTTTTGCGAGAACAGTGAAGACGGTGGTGTGGCTGAAACAGAGTGAATGAGAAGGAGAGTGGAGGGGGTGAGGACAGGGAGGTGCTGGGGGCTGGTTGTGAAGGGTCTTGCGGGCCCCTGGAAGGAATCGGAGTACAGAATAGTGGGAGTGAAAACCTCCTGCCAAACTGACCGGGAAGTCTGAACCCCGATCTCCTGCCTTTCCTCTCTGTGCCTTTGTGTCCCACGAGGATGACAGAAGCTGAGCCAGAGGGCCAGGGTGTGGGGGAGAGAGAGAGAGAGAGAGAGAGACAGGGCACCGGGTCATACCTTTCAGAGGCTGAGCATTTACTGCAAAATAGGGATTAGCCTTGCACCTGCTTTCTGGAGGGAGAAACTGAGGCACCGAGCAATCCCTGGGGGAGCAATCCCATCCTCTAAGTGACACCTTCAAGCGCTCCATGCGACAGAGGATGCCAGCACCACCCCCCCACGGGTTTGGCCACACTCAGGAAGACCCTGGACAAGGCCGGGCAGGGGGGAACGACCCCGAGCAAAACCCTCAGGGCTCACGGCTGTCCCTGTCACCCAGCGCAGGCAGTGACCGAATGAAGAGGAGGGTACGTTGGAAATGCCTCCGGGATGTTTCATCCAATCATTAGTTGAGCGACCGCCATAATCACAGCCACATTTATTTGGCACCCGTTGTATACCACGCACCGCGCTGGGGGTGAAGCCTCGGAGGAAGGCACGATTGTACTCCCCAGGTCACGACTGTACTCCCCAGGTCACGATTGTACTCCCCAGGTCATGTGGGCAGAGACTGAGGCTCCGAGAGTTCCTTCTCTCGGCTGGCAGAACCGTCCATTCATTCCTTCGTGCCACAGACATTAGTAAGCGCCTACTGTGTGCCAGGCCCTACGCTGAGCACCTCACAGGGGTCCTGCCTCCCCAAATCCTCCGGTGGCGCAGGCAGCCGAAGATTACCATTGCTTCATTTCACAGTGAGGACCAGGGGGCACAGAAGGGCTGGGGGCCGGGCTCGGGGGGCCCTGCCCGGCGCCTCTCCGCTAGAAAGCCAAGAACTCGGTTCTGAGCCTGCCGAGCAAGGCCTGTGTGCAGATATGAGGCGCCTCGGTCTCTGCCTGCATGACGCCCATCAGGGCCCATCGGAGGCGGGGCAGGGCCGTGTCTTCACGGGCGAGGGGTTAGTAAGCACGTGTGTGTGTGTGTGTGTGTGTGCATGCCCGTGTGCGCGTGCGTGGGTGCGGTTCAGTCCCAGGGGAGGCCCCGCACAGGGCATTGGAGGTCCACTGAGGGGAGCAGGGAGCACACGCGTGTGCGGGTTGCTGGGAACACGCGCCTTTGCATGTGAGGGCTCCGTGGGGCAGGGCGACCCAGGACGCGGTGACCGTTTCCCATCCATTCGTGTGAGAACAGGGAGGGAGGACGGTTCAGGCTGAGAGAGGGAGACAGAGACAGAGGTGGGGGGGGAGAGACAGAGAGGGAGAAGGAGAGAGAGGGAGGGGTGGGGGGGAGAGAGACAGAGACAGAGGGAGAGAGAGAAGGAGAGAAGGAGGGAGGAAGGGAGACAGTGAGAGAGAGGGGAGAGAGAGAGAGAGAGGGAGAGAGAGAGAAAGAGAACGCTGACTCGGCCAGAATCGCAGCTTCGTGATTTACAAGGCGCCTGGCCCTGGCTCGCTGAGGCACCTCTGCAGAGCAGGGAGGAGGGAGAGACCCAGACACAGGGACGGAGAGAGAGCGCGACCTGGAGCGAGGCTGTGCTTTCTGCAGGAGCCAAGCAGAGGCCACCAGACCAAGGGCGGTGGGGGGGGGGGGGACACACACCAGGAGCGCCCACCTGCCCCAGCCTGCCTCAACAGCCAAGTGGGAATGGCCCCAAACCCAGCTTTGCCAGCCATAGTGCTGTGCCACCCTGGACAGGTCCTGGCCCTCTCTGGTCTTGGCCCGTCTCCCAGCCCCAAGGTGCTGGGGGACCCCGATCCCCCAAAGCCCAGGCCAGGCCTAGACTCCACGGAAGCACTTAAAAAAAAAAAAAACCTACTAAACCCATCAAAAGTCAGGGCTGCCCTCCCCGCTTCGGTCTCCCCACTGGAGAAAGGGCCGCGAAAGGGGTGCCACGCTGAGAGGGAGTGCGGGGCAGAAATGAAGGGAGGAATGAATGAATGAGGGAGGGGCCCTGGCGGCCAGCTCTGCCCTGGGGAATCCTGGGCACTGCAGCCAAGAGGGATTTGGCCCCAAACCCGGAATAACTAACGTGGCGGTGCGGCGGGCGGAGGGAGGCAGGGAGGGGGCCGGGAGCAGCGCAGGGAGGCCGGCCTTCCCGCCGCCAGGATTTATAGAAGTAACCGCTGCTCCGCACAGTTCCTCTTAAGAGTAAAAGTGAAAAAGCGCTTGAGTCACCACTGAAACAGGGACGGGGCTCCCAGAATCCTCCAGGGCCGCCGCCGCCGCCGCCGCCGCCGCCAACCCCCCCCAGCCTCGGCGGGCAGGGCGGGGGGCACCGGGGCGCTGGCACTGGGGCGCCGCTCCCCCCACCCCCACCCCCCGCCGCTCTCCGGTTCCCTCCAACAAGGATCCGGGTCGGATCAGCGAAAAGGGAGCTATTTTTGGATGGGCTCAGGTTGTAAAATTAGTCGGGCAAAGGGGGGAGACGGAGGCCCAGAGACGGGGAGACACACGGGAGAGACGGAATGGGGGAGAGAGACACGGAGGCAGAGACGGGGAGATGCAGATCAGACAGACGAGAAAGATGGAGGGGAAACAGAGGGATGTGGCCAGGAGCGCAGGTCCTGAGCGGGCAGTGGGGGTCCCCAGCTGGACACCCCAGACCAGGCTGGGTCTGCAAGGAGCTCTGCCTGGGGGGGGCACAGGAGCGGAACAGGGGAGGGGAGCCCCCTGCATTTGGGCCCCCCCATCCCCACCCCAGCCCCTGGGCGGAGAGGGGGGCTCTCGGGCTGTCTCTGCCTATCTCTGTCTCCCGTGTCCCCACCGCTGGCCCAGGGCAACCTCAGGTGGCATTCGCCGTCGCCGTCGTGTCCGGCTGCTGGGGAGGGCCGGGCCGGGCCCGGGAGCACACAGGCTCCTACCAGGGCCCGGGGTTCTCGCCGCCACCGCCTCTCGGCAGCGACGTGGATGGAGGCCTGTCTGTCTCCCGAGGAGTCCTGATGGGGGAATTCCAGGGCTCGGTGACAAAAGGCGCCCTTCCAACCTCCTCCCCTGGAATACCCTCCCTGTGTGGCTCTCGCGAGCTGGCAAGCGCAAGAAAGGCAGAGGGGGCGGGGGCACCCACAGCCACCCAGGCCACCCCGCAAGCCCAGAGACCAGGAGGCCCAAGGTCACACACAACCCTCCCTAGAACCCTACTTGCCAGCGGGGAGTCTCAGGACAGCTGGGAGGCAGAGGTGGGGCAGCAAGGACAGCTTCCGGGGCGCCCCCCAAAGTTGTTCAGAAGGGGAAACTGAGGCCTGGACAGGGGCAGAGACTTGTCCAAGGTCACTCAGGGGATCATGGGTAAGATAAGCCCTGAGACCCCCCCCACACACACCCGCCCTCTCCTTTTCTGGCAGGAGCCAGGAACTCCCGGGCATGGCAAGAAAGATTGTACCCTGAAGGAGGGGGCCCCCAAGATCCTGAATAGCGGACCCTTCCCCGCACAGACGGTGGGTCCCTGGGGCCCAAGCTAGGCATCCACGTGCTCCTCATAAGGGCGAGAGGAGGGAGACCGGAGGCTGGACTCCCACCTCCCAGAGTCCTGCACTTGGCGTTCTGGAGGCCACACTGCCCCTCTCTCCGGAACGTGCCTTAGTCCTCAGGAGAAACTGAGGCCGCACCCCATTGGCCTGAAGACCCTTGAGGATATGGGGGGAGCTGGAAGTAGACCAGCGGGGGGTGGGGGGTGGGGCGGCAGTCCCAGAGG
>CM052898.1:1402997-1437626 GCA_028534135.1 Potos flavus | reverse complement strand
GGCGCTGTCTGGGGAGCACATCCGAGGGATCCTCTCCTCAACAGTGCCGGGGGGCCGGGTCAGGACCCCTCGATTCCTCCTAGAGGCAGGCCCGGTCCGGGCGGGGGGTCACGCAGAGGCCCGGCTTCGGCCCCGGGGTGGGGGGGAGCGCCCCCAGACCTTCCCGGGTGGGGTGGGAGCTAGCGTCCCGCCAGCCTGCACCCCAAGTCCCGCGTCCGCGTGGGGGAGAGGCGGGGGCGCCGGGGGCGGGCGGGAGTCCCGAGGGAGGGTCGCGGCGGGGGTCCCCGGGCCAGCCCATCCCCCACCGGCCCCTGGCCCGCGGCGGGGGCACCCCTGGCTGGGCGGCGGGAGGGACGCGCGCCTTTCCCGTCCCGCCTCCTCTGGCTTCCCGACTCCGGGGTCGGGCGGCGGGGGGCGCGGGGGGCGCGGGCCGGGCGAGGGGCGTACCTGGGTCAGGCAGAGCGGGGACGAATACATCCCGGGCGCGGCGGGAGGCGCAGGGCCGGCCGGAGCGGGCGCGCTGAACTTACTGAGTCATTTTTCCAAACCCCCCCCCCCCCCCCCCGCGGCCGCGGCCGGCGCGCTCCTCGCCGCCTCCTCCCTCGGTCTCCCTCCTCCCTCCCTCCCGCGCTCGCTCGCTCTCCCTCTCTCTTCCTTTCCTGTCCCCCCTCCCTCTCTCCTCCTCCGTCTCTGTCTCTCCGTGTCTCTGTCTCTCCTCCCTCTGGCAGCCTCCCCCCTTCCTCCCCCAATTTCCCTCCCCTTCCACCCGAACCTCCCACTTCTCAACATCCAACTTTCAAAGAAACGAGGGAAAAAAGAGCGCGAGCGGGGAAGGAAAGCCGCTCCCCCCCCATGCCCCATGAACCCCCATCATAGCTATTATTCCGAATTACGAGCCGCCCGCGTCCCGGGCACCGGACGGGGACCAACCGGCCGCGCAGAGCCCTGTCGCCGCGGGTCCCCCAGGCCCGCCCACCCGAGTCAAGTGGGGAGGGGGTGCTGGGCTGGTGCTGGACACTTTGGGGCCAGAGGTGGATTTTTAAGACCCCCCCCAACCCTCCTCGCGCTGGCCGGGAAGTTGGAGAAAAGAGCCAAGTTGGGGGGGGGAGGGAAAGAATGAAGAAGTGACGTGTGCAGAGGCCCGGCGCCAGCGCGCGTCTTTCCCCTTAAAGATGTACGACCCGGGGTGCAGGGCAGGAGGGGGGGCCCACAGCATCCTCTCCCTCTGCTCCCGGCACAGCCAGACCCGGGCTGCAGTCCCCCCTGCGCTGGGGTGGGCTCCAAGTGCACTCCTCCCCCACCCCACCGGCCCCAAAGGTCCCAACTAACCAGAGAGCCTCCAGGAATCTGCTCTCCCCTCTTCAGTTAGCACCAAAGGGGAACTGGGTGTGTGTGGTGGGGGGCTGTTCTGGCATCTCCCATGAGTCTCCCCAACATCCCAGGAGCCTGGGTCCAGAACCTCAGGCTGGCCACATAAACCCTTGAAGCCTCTTCCCTGCCTGTCCAGTAATTCCTATGGAAACTAGGAGTGTGCCCATTTCACGGATCTGGAAACTGAGGCGCGGTGAGCGGCTTGGAGCCAGGCCACCTGGCCCCAGAACCCACCTTCCTAAAGCTCCATCGTTCTCCCTCAAGAGAAACTGGGCACAGACCTGACCTCCCCCAGTCTGAGCCCCCAGGGGTCCTGATGACCACGACCTCAAGCCTTCTCCATTCGCCCCGAGTCCTCCCAGCCTCAACTGCCGAAGCTCCCATTCCCACCCCACAGGCTGCCCCTTGGTGGTGTCCCCTGGAAAGTGCACTACCGGTGCTCACCCATGGGGTCCGTGGCCATAAGGGTAATGACTCTTAGCAGAGCCTTGACCTTCCTTCAAATGCGCACCGAGACATTCTTAGAAAGCCTGGTGATTTTCATTGGTCCCTCCCGGTGTCCTGATGCTAAATGGTACCCTCTTGCCAACGCGGGGCAGCTGCCCCCTGCCCAGGGTAATGGGAGGGGCCAGGAACCCTATTATCAACCCCCCCCCCGGGGTTACAGGGAGGAAACGGGCTCAGGGTCCCAGACTAGACTAGGAGGGAGCAGGGTTCCTACGGAATGCGTATTCCCTGGGCCACTCTGACTCCCCATTGCGTGTGGGTGTCCTTATTCAAACAAACAGTGCTTAGCCTATCATGAGCGCTTCCCAAATGTTTGAAAACCCCTTGCGGCTATCAGGCGGCGGGTGGGGGGGCTGCATTTGAAACCCCAGGATGAATGCGGAAGGCAGGTGTCTAGGAATCCACATGCCAACATAATATACAGCAGGATTTTATTATTTGAAAATGGCTAGGACCACAGAGAGCACAAGATTCCAAATTCACAGACATTTAAAAGTTACACTCGACTGTAGCCGGTTCTCCCAGCTCGGCCCCCTCACTCCCGCCCAGCCTGCCACCTGAGCTCCCTTCCAAGGTGAGGTCTGGAGAGCACGGACTGCCCCTCTCGGAGCCTCAGTCTCCACATCTGGAAAATGGCAACAGTGCTGGGACGCATGGAGGAGGGTTGGAGATGGGAGTCCTGAGGTTACCCATGTGAACGTTGTGGACACAGTGCGGAGAGGAGAACCTTCTGCAAATTCCCGAACACCAGTGGACTGTTACAAATCTGTATATTCGGGGCGCCTGGGTGGCTCAGTGGGTTAAAGCCTCTGCCTTCGGCTCGGGTCATGGTCTCAGGGTCCTGGGATCGAGTCCCGCATCGGGCTCTCTGCTCAGCAGGGAGCCTGCCTCCCCCTCTCTCTCTGCCTGCCTCTCTGCCTACTTGTGATCCCTCTGTCAAATATATAAATAAAATCTTTTAAAAAATCTGTATATTCTAGTTCGGGTGGAAGGGACCCTGTGGTGCACACAGTAGGCCCGCAGCAGGCCAGCTCTAGCACAGGCTTGCAGTCTGGTCTACATCTCCTCCAGCAGCAGCTACGCTCCTGTGTGCCTCAGTTTCCCCTTGGTGAAAAAGGGCGAAGGGAGTTCCCAGCCCCTGGGTTATTATGGGTGAACCGGAGACTATTTGGGCTGAGGTCGGAAGGGTGCCCTGCAAAGCAGCTGGTGGATTTGGACCCGTTTGGGTCCAGAAGGGGAGTGGGGGTGTGTGTGACTTAGCTGCGGGCACTTTGGAGCACAACTGAGCTCATTGGTTAAAAAATTAAAAATGCACTCTCCTTAATCATGCCTCCTGCCTTCTAACTGTCCCTGACCCAGACGCACAGCGTGACGACTGCCACTCTACCACTACCGGCGACAATTTGGGAACGAGCCACGGCGTCCCCCTGCGGGGGGGCCAGGTCAGTCATGCCAGCGCCCGCACAGGCTGGAATATTGCGCAGCTCCGTAAAAGAGTCAGAGGGTCCAATCTGCAGATGTCGCGGGGGAAACAGAGCACCCCGAGGGTGCTCCGGACCATTCTCTGCCCGGGCACCCCGGACGCTGTGGGGGAGGGGTGCTGAGCAGCATCCCTGGCTGGAGTACCCCGAGTCCTGAGCGCCACCGATGTCCCCAGACATGGCCCAGTGTCTCCCTGGGGTCCCACACAGCTAGGGGTGAGGAAGCGGGTTGGTTTTCACTTGCGGTACTTTGGTATATACTCTTTAGATGTTCGCAAATGCTTTGTGTCATTAAAAACAAACGTTTAAAAGTGCGTGGCATTCACGGGGCAGCTGAGCAGGGGGCTATAGGTGTCCACCTAGGGACTCCAGAGCAACCACCCCCCCAGGGAACAGAGGACACAGCACCGTGCTAGGCCCTGGGAATGCACGCTTGGGACAGCGTCCCCCCTCCTCGGCCCTTGTGTGTTCCCATTTCACAGAGGAGGCACTGAGGTTCTAGAAGGGGCCAGTGAGGTCTTCTGTAGGACACACGACCGGCAGAGATGCACGCAGCACATACTATGTGCCACGAAGAGACGCACGGACACACAGAACATACACACCGTGACATGCGGATACTCACGTCACACAAATACAGACACACACGGTCACACACCCAGCGACACAAACACACAGGGGTTCACCGGAACGCAGGCCCAAACACACACTTCCGCATGCCTGGCCTCGGGCATCACAACAGGGGGCCCCCAGGGACTCACGGACTCGCACGGACTCACACAAAGCACACGCACACACACAGACGTGGGCACACGCAGGAGACGCACAGACCCACTCAAGTGCACACACAAACACGGTCACGATACAGACGCTCCTTCACAATCACACACTCACACCCAAACACAACTGTACACACTCCCGATCACACACGCCCACGAGCAGAACCCCTCCCAGTATCCCTATGCAGGTGCGCGGGCGGGGGGGGGGGGTCACATATACCGGGAAATAACCACATCCCTGCCCCTGCCCCCCCATTGAACTCCCCCCCCCCCCCAGCAGGGCTCAGAGCTCTCCAGGTCTAGCTGGAGGCGGGGCGGGTGGGGTAGCTTGTCCCTCCAGCCTCCCGAGTGCAGGTGCCTGTCTGGGGTCATGTCCGCGTGGGGCTACGTGTGGTTGTGTGTGTGCACCTCTGTCCGTGGACTTGCGTACACCCGTGTCGCGGGTGTGTGTGCTTGTGAGTGTTCCTGCACTGACGTGTGCCACCGCGCTCTGCAGGCGACAAGGGGAGGGGCTCGCGCCGCAGAGGGCAGCCCAGGTGTGCTACTCAGCAGGAGTGGGGTGGGAGGGCTGTGTCCCGAGGAGGAGGGGTGGGCAGTGCCGGGGAGGGTGAGGACTGGCAAGGGGAGCGAAGTTTAGCACACCATGGGACCCTGAGGGCTGGGGGGTCAACGCATCCCTGTGTCCATGTAGGACGCCCTTTTCCCTTTCCCAAACAGCCCCCCCCACCCCCGCCATGAAATACAGGTTCAAAGCAAAAAGCAGAGACTCCGGCCTGGCCTTGGTGCTTTTATATTTAGAAAATTATATAAAGTGCCCTGGTGTGGGGGTGGGGGTGCGGCGGGGATTCCCCTGCAGGGGAGAAAACAACACTTTGTGCCCGCCCCGTCTGGCCTCCTAGGGAGCAAGTGCAGGGAGGCAGGACTTGGGGGGGGTGGCTCCCAGCATAGGGGGTGAGGGGGTTTCCTTGGTCACCCTCCTGGGCCCTAGCTGGCCCGCGCGCTTCTGTAACCAGCCATCCCTCGGGACCTCCTCCACCGCGGAGTGGGGGGACCCTCCACCGCCCCGCCTCCCTCTGGGGCAGGTCCCCGCGCACGCGCAGCCCCTGGCGGGAGAAGGCGCCGCCACCGTGTGATCGTGTCCCGGCGCCACCTCGCGCCCGATATTCAAGCCAGGACCACCTGGGGTCCCGCGGACGGGGTACCCCGAGTCGGAGGGAAGTGGAGGGGATGGTGTGGGGGGGTGAGATGAGGGGATAGAGTTTTGGCATGGTAGAGGAAACACCCGTCCCTCACTCAGCAACCCCGGTTACAGGAAAAAAGGAACGGGGGTGGGGTGGGGGGGGAAGTGTGTAGACCCATCCCCAGGAATAGTCACTCGGCGCTGATCACACGCACACAGCGACACCCAACTGTCCCCTGAGACGCAGGCACAAGACACAGTTCCCCACTCACCAGCAACCCCCTAGCCGCCACACATTCACATGGGGACACCCCACGGGTCACCCAGGGACGTCACGGCCCTAGGGGACACACAGTCCCGCCGTACAGCTTCACAACACCTTCCCACAGGGACGCACGGTTACCCAGACACACACACTGTCCCGTAGCCGCACGATGCTCTAACACACACGCAACACAACACACACAGCCACGTGGATGCGCAGACACACACAGACACATAAAGGAGAGGGCTCGACGCGGCGAGATCCACGGACCCATGGCCGGAGACGCGACCACCCAGCCGTACAGACACGCGGGCGCATCCCCGGCTTCGTGCTGACCCGTTTGGGAGCACAGAAGCCCCCAAACGCAGCCCTCGAGTGCCGGATGCCACCGACACCCGCGGACTGGACACCGGAACCCTCAAGTGCAGCCACCGACGCTAGCGGGCCTGGGGCGCGCCGGGCCGAGACCTGGTGACCCCTCCCGGCTGGGACCCCGCGCGCGCCGCGGAGGGGCCGGGGTCGGCCCGGGGGAGGGGCTCAGGCATCGCAAGGACAGGCGGGGTGGCGGCCCCCGCGCGGCGCCGAGCGCAGCCGCCCGCCCGGCTCCAAGTTCAAGGCGCCCGGCGGCTGCCGCTGCGCGCTCTCCGCCCCTCTCCGCAGCGGCCATTTTCCGCTAGCTGGCGCGCGGCGCTCGCCCGGGCCGGGGCACCCCGCCGGGGCCGCCGCGACCCCCGCCCCGCACGGCCCGAGCGGGCGCCCCCTCCTCGGCCCACGCTCCCCCATGGGCTGCGCGCTCGGGGGTCGTGCGCTCCGGGCCGCGCCCTCCCGCCTCCGGCCGGGGCCAGGGAGGAGGCGGGAGCCGGGTCTGGGGGGGACCCTCTCCCGGGAACCCCGCCCTCCCCGCCAACTCAGCGGCGCCCGCCAGGGGCCCCCCACTTGGGGTCCCCCGCTGAGCCCCGCGCGCCGGCTCCGCCCCCAGCCGCGGGCGGGGTGGGGGGAGATCGGCGGGCGGGGGTCCCGCAGCCGCAGGCGGTGTGTGTGTGTGGGGGTCCCCGCCTCGGGCCCCTCCCCTGGGCGGCCCCCGCCCCTTGCCCCCCCCCAGACCTTGCAACTTTAGCCGGGAGCCCACGCACCACCCCAAAAACTCCCCGGGCGAAAACGAAAGTGGGGGCGGCGACGTACCATGGCGCTGCTGCGAGGAGGCGAGGCCGGCGCCGGAGCGAGCGCGCTCGGTCCCCGGCGAGGGGGGGCCGGAGGCGGCGGGAGGAGGCGGCGAGGGAGGGCGCGCGGGGGAGGGAGCGAGCGCGCGAGGGAGGGGGCGCGCCGCGCCCGCCCCCCCGGCCCGCAGGACCCTCCCCTCGGCCCGCCCTCCCCCCGGCCCCGCGCGCCGCCCGCGCCTCAGGCCGCTCCGCGCCCCGGCCCCGGCTGCGGCGGCTCCGGCTGCGGCTCCATCCCCGGCCCGGCCCGCGCGAGGGGAGGCCGAGCAAGCGGCGGCCGCGGCGGGTCGTGGGGCCCAGGTCGGGCTGGCTGCGGAGGAAGCGGATCCACCTTCGCCGCGGCGCGCGCGCGCTCACACACACACACACACACACACACACACACACACACACACACGCAGAGGGCTCAGGGACACTCGCGGCCCGGGCCTCCTCGACTCCGACGCGGACACACAACGCACACCGACGCGCGCAGACCCACACAGTCGCGCGTGCAGCGTGTTACAGACACAGTCTTCGGGGTCATCGAGACACACGGGGACCCACGCTCACAGCCGAGGGGGCGTCTCGGACGCACACCTCCTGCAGGATGCCACGAACACAGACTCACACAGCCTGCGGGTGTCACCCAGGCAGACACTCGGGGACTCACAGATTCACAGCCTGGGGGGTGTCACCCAGACAACCACAGCCTCCACGCTGTCACATACACAGACTCGCAGCCTGCAGGGTGTCACCTGGACACTCACACAGATTGACAATCCTAGAAAGACATTCTAGACCTCGGACTGACCTGCACACCGACCCCCGGGACCCCTCCCCCAGGCGATCGCGCCAGCCACCAGGGCCATGAGTGCAGGTGTCCCGGATACACGCAGTCACAACAAGCACGCATAGCGGGGAGACGGGACAGATGGGGACACAGACAGAGACTCGGACATCGAGGGCGACAGACCTGGGGGGCGGGGGTCCCCTGGGGGTCCCGCAGGGGCTCCAGCGGGGCGGGGGGCGGGGAGAGCGCGCGGCGGCTTCACGGGTGGGGGTGAGCGGGCGCCCCCTCCCCGGGTCAGGATTAATGGTGGGGCCTCTGCAGCGGGGGGGAGGGGCGGGGCCGAGGAGGGTCAGCCCCCCGCCCCTGCCGCGCGAGCCGCGGTGAGCTGGGACGCGGTGCCGCAGCGCCCCCCCACCCCTGAGCGCTCTCCCGCAGTCCCCCTCCTCCCGCAGCCGCAGAGCAGGCGCCGCCCCCTTCCCCCCCCTTCCTGGCTCTGCGTCTGGCGCAGCTGGGGGACGACGGGAGGGGTCTTGCCCGAGCCCGGTGGGTGGAGGAGATTCTGTTATCGTCCTACTGTCTGGGTTTCTCTCAGCCTGCGACCCCAGTTCCCCCGCACTGGGGCTCCAGGACTCAGGGACCCCTTTGGAGAAGCGGTTCCCAGCTCCCCCGGGGAGGACGCCAGGGGTTAGGGTGGAGGCCGGCGGCATCTCAAGATGAGAATCAGGCCCTGGACCGCCCTTCTGGAGCCATGGAGGACTCTGGGGGCTTCTGGAAGTTGATTCTGCGATTCTGTGTGCGCTGCTGGGCGTCCCAGAGGCTGGGAGATCTCGGACAAATGAGATGTGACAGCAGGCCTGCCTACCATAGTAGGTGCTCAGTAAGTCTGGGCAGAGCTCATCGCGTCTGCTCGCTCTCCCAGCTTTCCAGAAGGGAAAACTGAGGCCCAGAGAGGGGACCTCATCTTCCCCGGGGTCAGCCAGCATGTCGGAAGCCTGAGGACCCTAATCCCAATGCCTTCTCCAGGGTTCTCTGCTGCTGGCAGGGGAAAGTTCTGCAGGCGGCTTCCCCTCTCACAAACCTGAAGCCAGAGGAAGTGGGGTGGCGAGTCTGGCTCTGGTGAGGGAAGGGTTAAGTGGATAGAGACCCCTTCCCCCACCCTGTCTCTTTCACCCTCTCCCTCTTTCCATCCTCCCCCCCCACCATTTCTAATCTGCCTCTGTTAATCCCCAGCTTGAATCCTCTGCCCCTCCCTCTTAGGGACCTGAGAGGAAGGGGGGGGAATGGGTTGAGAGCTGCCAGACCCCAGGGACTGGGGTCCAGAGGACAGTCGGGGGCACAGAAGCAGCCCCCACTCATCGTTTTCCCTAGAGGCCACCCCTGGGCTGCAGGAATGGTGCTTCAGGGAGTTCTACCCTTCCCAGCAACCCTATGAAATGGGTGCTAGTAAC
The DNA here is from genome assembly GCA_028534135.1 of Potos flavus. NCBI lineage: Eukaryota > Metazoa > Chordata > Mammalia > Carnivora > Procyonidae > Potos > Potos flavus. The sequence goes on along the minus strand of CM052898.1, from coordinate 1,428,606 downwards.
TCCACCCCCATCTCACGAGTGGGGAAACTGAGGCCCAAAGAGGTTTAGACAACTGCTCAAGGTCACCCAGCTGGTCTGAAGGACGCTTTCCTAACTAGCCTCCTCAAAATTTTAGCTTCTTTTGTGATCTGAATAGGCTGAGAATCTCTCAAACCATCAACTCCTCTTTCCTGAGTTTCTGCTTCTGCAGAACAAGGAACCTCCCCTTCCTCCAGATGTGTTGGCCTGGAGTTCTTTGACTCCATTACATTCCTGGGAGGCAGACTGAGTAGTAAACGTATGAAAAGTATCCAACCTTACAGAGACCAAAGAAAGGATAACAACCCGTAAGAAAATACCATGCTCTGGTACTCATCAAAGTAGGTAAAGATTTTTACATTGATAAAAGCTAGTGCTGGTGAGGATGTGGTGAAATAGGCAATTTCATAAACTGCTTGGAGGTGAATTGGGAAAGCAGGTTGGCATGCACGGCAGAGGCATGGACCTCACTGTCCAGCTTCTGGGAGTCTGTCTCGAACTTAACATGTGAATGCCCCTGGAGATGTCCCTGGCCATATGCTTGTGCAAATTGCTCCCAAACCGTGTTTCTCAGCCCTTTTTTCATGATATTCCCTCTTGACTTTTCCTTTCCTGATCACCTCTCATGACTTTTAATACCATGTATATACCGCATGTTTGTTTTTATGCTTCATGTATATCTGTGTTTTGTATATTAGGGGAGTAAGACTTTATGCACACATGCCCCCGTCCCCCAGACCCAGTTTTGCCCCCGTTGAGAATGCGTGTTACCAATCACGGTGTCGCCTTCTGATAAAATGTGATATGGTCCTTTAAAAAGAATGAAGTTCCATTAAGAACAGGACAACTACTCGAAAGGAAAAACACGCAGAAGGCATGAAGAGGCATACTATGAATGAGGAGGCAGGAGTGGCCAACAAGGGAACGATGAGATGTCCAACCTCTTTAAGGATCAAGGGAATGCATGGCCAGGCCAGAATAAGGCCCCATGTCCCCCATATCATCGCCATAAATTGAAAATGTCCGGCAATACCAAATGTCAACAAGGTTGTGGGCTCACAGAGCATTTCTACACTCCATCCGCTCTGGAAAACAGACGTGAATCACAGCCCTGGCCATCCACAAGCCATGTACCATGGCCTTTCCTCTCCCGGACACATATCCACAAGAAACCTTCACCTGTGCTTCCAGGAAATACGCCCCCGCAACTGTCATCACCGCACCGTAGGAAGGCAAAAACCCGGAAAGCACCCAAATGCCCATCACTGAGAGAATGGAGAGATGCATTGTGGGAAATTCACCTCCTAGCATATTAATCAGGGCCCCCCTCAAATGTCACACACAGCATGGATAGCCTCCTTATGAAGTTAGAGTACTTGAAATGAAATATTTTTGGGGGGGAGGAATAACGGTTGAAGATACACTTATTTTTAAGCGGGGGGAGAGGATGAATTCCAGATTGGGGATCGGGGTCACTTTCCGAGGGAGAACGCACACAGCAGGATGAGGTTATTACTAAAATTCTCTTTATCCAGGTGGTGCTGACTTGGTGGGTATTTATTCTATGAGCAAATTTTAAAATTTACGGATAAATAAAACAGTGATGAGAGTAAGTTGTGAGTCAGACTGGGGCTCAACTCATTCCGGCATCTAAAGCCCAGACAAAATGCTGAACCACTAGCTCAGAAAAGCGTGTGAGAGACAGCTGTCATCTCCACGCGGCGGGGGTAGAGGGTGTCCTTCTAGTCGGCTCACAGCTGCGTCCCTGACACCGACAACAGTCCCAGTACATAGTACGTGCTCAATAAATCTTTGTTGCATGAACGAAAGCCTCAGAGGGACCAAAGGCCTTATAGAATCCCATTTTAAAAACAAATCACGGGGGCGCCTGGGTGGCTCAGTCGGTTAAGCATCCGACTCTTGCTTTCAGCTCGGGTCATGATCTCAGGGTCGTGAGATCAAGCCCCACATCGGGCTCCATGCTGGGCAAGGAGCCTGATTAAGATTCTCTCTCTCTCCCTCTCCCTCTGTCCCGCCCTACCTCCCACTTAAAAAAAAGAAAAAGAAAAAGAAAAATGCATTATGTATTACATATGTATATAAAGTGTATAACAACGTGTATTCATATATTATTTACGTAGTGCATTTATATAAAATGTCTATGGTTTAAATATGTTATGTAGAATATGTATCTATGCAACGTGTCTTATATAAAATGTATATGCATTCAAAGCCATTATGTATTGTTATATATTATACAATGCATATCTGTGTATTATGTATGTGACTCTATTAAATATGTTAATTAAATAATTAAACATATTTAAAGGAATCACACACACCTCCCCCCCCCCAACCCCAGGGATACTCGATCACAGCCGCGGCATGAACCGATGTCCAAGATGCTTTGTTACAGAGGGGAAGAAAAAAGAAAACCCAGATCGCTGAATGACGAAGACGTACTTTATGCCAGATCAGAGCCAGGGGCGCTGCCGCAGCGGGTACCCCCCATCCCGGCCGGTGGGGCAGGAGCCGTGCCTAGCCCCATTCTGCAGTTGTGGGACCTAAGACCCAGAGAGCTATCGATGAACCCAAAGCTCCTTTCTACGCACCCCTGCCCCCAGGAACACAGAAGCGGTCCCGGACAGTAAGTAAGCCCAGGGGCGCGGCCACGCGTCTGGCTTCTGTCTCTCTGCAGAATTATTTGGAGGTTCATCCATCTGTCACGTATCCCAATAGCTCATGCCTTTTTATTGTTGGCTACCGTTCTGCTGTCCGGAGAGGGGTCTCGGCTTGCTTACCTGGCTCACCTGCCCACGGGCATCCGCAGTGTTTCCGCGGACTGGGAGTTTTCTAAAGCCGCTGGACCTACTGGGCTCAATGCCTACTGGGCGCAATTCCCTTTCATTCCTCCTGGTGAATGTCCGGGAGCGGAGGGGGTCCTCGACTGAGGGAGGTGGTGTAGACGTGCTTGCACCACCACAAGCTTTCCTCTCCCTTGGGTGAAGACCCCGGGGGTAAAACGCTGGATCCCGTGGTGGTAGGCACACATTTGGCTTTTTACGAACTCGCCAAACTGTTTTCCAAAGTGGTGGCACTACCCGCCAGCAGGGATAGGGAGTTCCCGCTGCCCCGGCTGGGGCGACCGAGCTTCAACAGAGAAGCAGATGTGAACACACATCCTTTCAGACGGGGCAAATGAAGGGCAAAAGGGGCAAGGGGGGATAGGTAGCGGGCAAGATGACGGATGGGACTGAGCAGGGGCTAATATTTGCAGAATCCTGCTGGCCACGCCCCCAGGTCCCCATGAGAGAAGCCAGTTTGGGGCACATCCACTGTGCCTGGATTGTAACGAGGGATTGCTGCTTCCTGGGTTCGAATCCCCGGTGGTGTGACCCTGGGCCAGTCATGGCAATAATCTGAGCCTCAGTGTTCCCATCTGTGAAATGGGAGGATCACAGTAGCCGCGGCAAGGACTAAATAGGTTCCTATTTGCAAGGTGCTTGGAATAGACCCAGCCCGCAGCAAATTATAGGGCAGTGTTTGATACATGAAACCAAAGCAAGCTGGAAGTGTGAGGCTCTTCGCCACCAAGCTCTACCTTAGCAACTGGGAATAACCTGAGTGCCCAGTGGTAGGGGATTGTAGAGGAAATTCCGCAGGATGGGGGAGTCAGGCAGGCTTCCCAGAATTGTCAGTGGTGTGGGAAAGATGCTGGTGATGTGACATTTAAAGGAGGAAAAGTAGCATGTGATTTTTATACAAACCATGTATTTCATAACAATAGCGAGTACAAGTATACCAAGCTCATTTTGTGCCCCCCCGCTGTTCAAAGTTACTCAGTGGTCAAAAACTTCTGTAAAGAGCCAGAGACTAAATATTTTCGGCTTTGCCAACCAGATGCACCTACTCAGCTTGGCCCTCGTAGCTTGAAAGCCAAAAGCCACCAAGGATGGCGTATCGACAGATGGGCCGTGTACCAATAAAACTTTATGAACACCAGAGCGTAAATTTCACATAATTTTCACATGTCACAAAATATTATTCTTTAGATTTCTTCCAACCATTTAAGAACGTAAAAATAATTCTTAGCCCGTGTTGCACACAAAAATATTTGGCCCTTGGCATGTAGTTTGTGGATCCCCGCATTCACTCATTGCTACTGCCCCACGTGAAAGATAACCGTCATCATTCTCATTGTACAGATGAGGAAACTGAGACACAGAGAGGTTGAGAGACTTGCCCAAGGTCACACAGCCAATAGGTGGGAAGCCTGGGAGTTAGAGCCGGGCGGTCTGGCTCACAAGGGCCATCTGCCTAGCCCACAGACAGTCCTACCTTCTAGCTGTTAGGTGCGTACAAGGGTAGGAGAAGGGAAAGGTGGAGGGGGGAACAGACCAGGAGGAAAGAGATCACAATTGCAACAATGATATTAGCCGATTTTTTTTTCTTAAACTCTTTTTCCTTTTCAAGGTTGCTACAGGAGGTGTTCCTATATGGGGGGAGGGGAGTTCACGCTTTGCAACTGAAGCCAGTGTCCCCACCTTTGCAGAACTTTCTCAGCCCTCAGATGTTCCCTCCGCAAAGTCTCATCGTCCTCCCTCCCCCGGCCAATCCTCCGGAAACCTGGAGGTTAGCTCTTGCAGGCATCATCATCCCCATTTTATAGATGAGGAAATTGAGGCCCGCAGGTGGCCCTGGGGCTCTAATAAGAACTTTCATTGTGTAGGCAGCCGTTTCCGGCTATTATCCCATTTAGTGCCCAACAGTCCTGGTGGCAGACAGGGGAGCCCTGCTTAGCGTGTTTGGTAGAAGAGGCATCTCTCAGGCCAGGAGAAGGAAATGACTTGCCCAGGGTCACACGGTGGGGACACTGGTGTGACCAGACCTGCCGGGGTCCTTGTTCCCTCGGGCAGCCTGGGACCGCCCTGCGTGGTGCCAAAGTTCTCAGTGCAGGGAGCCGATCACCTACTTAGGGGTCTCCACTGGGACCCCCACCGCCTGGGGCCCCTTTCTGAAAGCTCTGCCCTCTCTGGTATCTGTTTCCAGGGGTGGGGGCCGGACTTGAGATCTTCGTATTTTCGGCTTGGCTGCGGGCGACCCCTACACTTGTCTATGCTCTGGACCGGGCCCAGCACAAGCCGAAACGAGGGTGAGGCACTTATCGGGGGGCTACGACGTTGCAGGGAGGGAGGCACCAAAAACTCAGTCCTCAAGATGGCTAATCTCTGAATGCAATCTTGTTAAGAATCAAAAAAGGTCATGTTTAAATGAAGGCAAGGTCAGTATCACCGATCGGTGGTTTTTGGCCTCAGGCTCGCACCTGGCCCCCCTCAGCCCTGGAGGTCTGGGGGGACGGAAGACCAGGTGCCAGGGGGCCTGGAGGGGTGCCCTGCGGTGGATGGGAAGGGCATCCCAGGCAGAGGGAATAGTCTAGGCAAAGGTGCGGAGGCAGCTAAGTGTGTTGAGTAACCAGTGGGAGAGGGGGTTGAAGCAGCTGGGGGGCCTCGAAGGCCATGTCCGCTGTCCTTTGAGGAGGCTGCCCCCTTTTCTGCAAAATGCAGGGATGCGTGTAGATGATGAGAGCCTCCAAACTCCCTTCCCGCCACCCCCACTCCCAGCCGCCAAGCGCAAGGCTAGGAGTGTGATTTTCAGGGTGAGCCCAGCCTAGGCTTCGTTCCAATCCCTTCTTCCTGCCAACAGCTCTCTCCTCCTTTTGATTCTGTTGGGAAAAAAAAAAAAAACCTTTCCCTCCCCACAACCCCCCCAACCGCTGCCGGGAGGAATCTGACCTGGCAGAGGGCCCGGGTCTCCGCCCTCCCCGGAGCTGCCCTCTGCCAAGTGCAACGTGGCCAAACCAGGGGACCCTCTGCGGATGGTACCCCCTTCCCTGGGCACAGAGGCGGGGGTGGGAGCTCCCTGCCTCACTTTCCCTCCGGGAGGGCAGCAGGGCTGCTCCAGGGACCCCCTGGCCCCCTCCAGGGCTCCACACCCCCTCACCTCCCCCTCCCTGACCTAAGACCATCTGTTCATCGTTGAGAACCTCAGCACTGGGGTTTCCTTGGCGGAGAGATTCTGGAGCTAAGGGCCAGAAGCCGTGGGCCCAAAGTGGAGGAGGAGAGGGCTGGCCCAGGCCTCAGCCACCTGACCCCCTTGGTCCGAGCTGGGCTTCTGGGCTGTGTGGGGTTTCGAGCCCTCTACACTTGTCTACACACACCCACACGGACCCATGTCCCCTGTCCCCCCCGGGGAACCGGGTGGGATGACTTCCGACATTGGCCACGACAAAGGCCCAGCCAGCTGCTTAGCCAAGCCTCGCCAGGCCGCAGAACCTTCCCACAAACACAAGCCGGGGGCTGCCTCGGTTCCTCCCCCACCTCTAATTCAAACAGAAATCCTGTGGTCCTATACAAGGGGGCCGGAGCCTGCCGGCACATAGGGGCCCTGTCCAGCCTCTCGAGGCACGGGGAGGGGGGACCCCTGCCTGGTTTTCCTTGCCGTGCCTGCTCCTCCCTCTTGTAGCCCAATGAACCCCTGGGGTTCCCCTAGGGCTGGGGGGGTGGGGCAGGACAGGAAGGGAAACAGACACTGACTGGAACTTGAGATGGGGGGAGAATAAGGATAATTATAGTCATCGTTCATGAATTCATTCATCAACATTTGTTGAATACTTGCTATGTGCCAAGGGCTGTTCTGGGCCCTGAGGATGAAGCAGAGAACAAAAAGTCAACATTTCTGCCCTCATGGAGCTGACGGTCCGGTGGGGGGAGACAGATGGTGAGCAAGATGGAGAAGTGGAATAAGAAGGGCTGGGGGGTGGTCTCCCCCAGGAAAAACCCTGCTGGGGGAGAGAGGGAGGGGAAGTGGGGGTCAGGCTTGGGGGTGCGCTTTGAAGGAGCTGAGATATTGGGAGGTGAAGGAGGAGGAGGCAGGTGGATGTCTGGGGGGAGAAGGTTCTGGAGGGAACTGTCCGTGCAAAGGTCCTGGGGCACGAATAGGCCTTGCACCGTTGGAGGAACAGCCAGGAGGACAATGTGGCTGGAACAGAGTGAGTGAGGTGGAGAGAAGGACAGGGAGGCAGGTCGTGCAGGGGGCCGCAGGAAGGACTTGGGATTTTACCCCCAGGAGGGTGAGAGCCCTGGAGGGCGGTGGGCAGGGAAGGGCAGGACCTGATCAAGGACTTAGGCGCGCCCTCTGGTGGCCGCTTCTTCAGGGAGGACCGGCTGTGGGAAGCGAGGGCGGGGAGCCTGGGGACCAGGACCCACGGGGACTGCATTGCTCCAGGTGGCCGACGACGAGGACTGGAGCAGATGAGGGTTGTGCTCCTACTGTGTGCCAGCCCCCTCACTTGAGCCTCTCTTCACGGCAGCTCCCCAAGAAGGCATTATCCGCCCCCCACCATCTGATGGACGAGGAGACTATGGCCCAGAGACGGAAAGGCCTTTGCCGCAGATCCCACAGTCCCTACGTGGCACATCACATCTCCTACTGTCTAAAGCCCTCCCCACAGCCAACAGGCCCTTCAGGGAGACCTGCCCCGTCCCCTCCCTGTCCTTCACCCTCTCTCTCCGCCCCCCTCCTTCGCTCTGCTCCAGCGCAGGGGCCGCCTGGCTGTTCCTCCCATACGCCCGGCCCAGAGCTGCCCCAGGATCTTTGCACGTGCTGTGCCCGTTGCCAGGACCTGCTCTCCCCCTAACGTGGCATTTGAATGACTTGCTGAACTTTTCAGCATCACAGAGGAGGTTTGAGAGTGTCCCCTCAAACCAGCCCTCGGTGGTCCCACGTTAGGAAGCGCTAGCAGAAGCACAGTTGTAAGGGACGGAGACTGCTGGATCTGGGGGACCTAAGGGACCCACCCCCAACGCTCTCGCCGCGCCAATGGGCTTCCCCGGGGGTGTGGCCTGACCCGCTGGGGCCTTCTCATTGGCCAGGACGTACCCAGCTTCTCCGGATAGGCCACACAGCGGGGCGCAGCGACCCCCCCTGGACCCCGCCTCTCCGCCCGCCCGCCGGTGCCTGAGATTCCACCGTCTGTCCTGCCGCCCGCTTCGGAGGTGCCTTTTCTTTGCTGGCGGTGCCCGCGGGCCGAGGCGGTGGCCCTGCCCAGGCATGCCGGCATGCCGCCCTCCGATGTTGCAACTGTGGCATGCCCTGGGCTCCTTCTGCCAGTTCCTGGAACCCGGGCATGGCCGGGGTGCTGACTGCCCACCCCTCCCCGGGTGCGCCCAGAGTCGCGCGCTCGGCGCGGACGCCCCAGGCTGCAGCAGGGGCTGGCTCCTCCCCGGGTGCGCTGCGGCCCCTCTCAGAGCCTTGCCGCCCTGCCCCGCTGCTTGGGGTGCTAATGAGGCCAGAGAGCAGTGGTTCCCGAGGGGGCGGCACTGGCCCCCCCAGGGAGGACTGGGCCATCTGTGGTTGTCACAACAGGGGTGCTCCGGGCAGGAGTGGGAGGGGGCCAGGGATGCTGCTGGGCACCCCACCCCCACCCCCAACCACATTCCCCGAGCCCCGGCCCGCAGCGACCCGGCGCGAGGTCAGCCCTGCTGACCAGGGGGAACCCGTGCGGGAGAGGCCTAGCCATTTTGGCGACAGGAAAACCTCGCATGCAAGAAAGGTGCTGCCTGATTATTTACTCAACCGGCACTTATAAGCTGCTGCCAGGGAGCCAGCGTTTCCTGTCATGAGAGCTCTGGGAGGTGCAGACAAGGAGGATTTATTGTGCACCTACTACATACGTGCTGGGCGCCGCGCCCACCTCTTCTGCCCAGGAGCTCCTCTCACACCCTCGGATGCAACCTAGGATGCAACCTACTTCACAGTCGTGCAAAGTGAACCTGAAGCCAACTTAGGAGCCCTCCACCTCAAGGCCAGTTCTGCCTGGGGCTCGGTCCCCTCCCTGGTGACCACTGTCCTCCCCCTGCCCCCCACCCCCGCCCTGGGTTGCACAAGAGCGCGTGGTAGGTGCTCCGTGGCCCAGCCCCCATCGCTCGGCTGGGAGAGCAAGCTTGCCTGCTCGGTCACCCAGGAGCCCGTCCCCAGCGGCCACGGCCAGCGTCTGTCCTCATCACCCAGCCTGGGCTCTGGTGGGTGTTGGAAGCTTTGGGTGGCACCGAGCGGTGTAGACAGACTCACTTACTTACTTACAGCGTAACGGGAATATCTATAGTCAATATCGCCAAAAGCCTGCTGGGCGCCAGACCCGGAGCTAAATCCTTCACGTGCTCTACTGCGCGTACCCCATTTTGCAGATGGGGAAACTGAGGCCTCGAGAGGCAGACATCTGTTCTGGGGCTCCGTGTCCTCCTATGACACGCGGGTTCCCAGGTCACCTCCGACTTGCCCCTGGGCCCTGCGGGGCCCCATGGGGGGACAGCCAGAGGCTGCTGCCCGGGTCTCTGCTGAGCTGGGCTCCCCCAGCCTCTCCTCATCCCTTCCCCAAAGTGGGACGTACTGCTGTTGCCATGCCCAGGGCTTCAGAGATCCTCTCCGTGGCCTCCAAACAGCTGGGGGGAGGGGGGGCAAGCAGCAAGACAAACCGCAGCTAGACACCTGGCAGCACTTCCCGGGTTTGCAAATCAGTGGAGCAGGAAATCTACCCAATTTCTCTCCCCCTTTGGACACATCTCACCCCCTTGAAAGTGGAGCAGAGCAAAGAGCAGGTGGGTGAGGCCACTTTTGGAAGAACTAGGGAGACTGCGGCTCGGGCAGGCGTAGCCCCTCGCCCATGGGTGGTGGGACTCCTGGCGGGCCCGGGAGCCAGAGCCCTGATTTCCTTGGAATTCTCCAGATGTTGGAGTTTGGGGTTTGGCTGGGCTGGTTTTGCGTGTGCTTGCTGCGTGGGCCAGAGCTCGGCCTGCTCGGGGACAGCCGCGAGGCCGAGCAGCGTGCAGGCGGAGTGAGGCCCAGGCCCCTGCGGAGGAGACGGGACAGGCCCCCGTCCAGCCCCTTCGCACCTGGGCGTGGGCACCTGGGCGTGGGCCCGGGCACCGCCCGGCAGGGCAGAGCCTGCCCGCACACGCCGGCCCCGGGCCCAGCCTCCCCGGGCCTGCTCGCGCCTCTCGGGCCTCTCTCCCTTCAGAGGGAGAGACTGAGGCCCAAGCGTGCCGGGACCTCACAGGTGGGAGCCGCCGAGAGATAGGGGGCCCGGGGACCCTGTCTACACTTCCCCCTGTGACTGCCCAGATTAGATGTCCCCACTGTGCTGTGGGAACTCGGGCCAGAGGCTTCTGTGTTCCTGGCCTCAGTTTCCCCATCTGTCCAACTAGCTAACAAGCCTGGCAGGGCTCGCCGCAGGGGAGAGAGGATGATTCGCTTCTGGGCAAAACGTGGGGTGGGGATTGCCACTGGGGTTTCTGGCCCCACAGAAGCCCCCCAAGGCCTCCCTCCCTGACCCCCCCCCCCATGCCCATGGCGGTCAGGCCTCGGGAGGTTCAAACCTCAGCCCTGCGTGGGTTTGGGCAGGTTGCCCAAGCTGCATGCTCACCCCGTGCCTGTTTCCCCATCTGTAAAATGGGCCCGGCCACATGAAGACTGCGGCTGTCCCTCTTGGCAGGACTGGGCTCGTGGCCTCCACGTTCCCTTCTGCAAGCTGGGGGACAATTTCTGCTCCTTGCCCTTTGCCCTTTACCCTCCAGCTGCAAGGAGAAGGCAGCCAGCCAGCGAGTGACCTCCCAGCCGGTGGCAGAAGGGAGCCTGGCGATCCACGGACACATCGAGGTGGCTGTGCCCTGGGGGGGTGGTACCTCCTTGCCCTGCCACTGCGGGACCGGGGGGAGGGGGCAGGGACAGGCGGCAGGCACCCAAGGTGGGTCAGTAACGGCAGGAAGTGGGTTACAGAGGGAGAGAGTCGTTGGCACTGTGATTTCCGGCCGTGCTGCCGGGTTGCCGAGGGGCGGGGTGGCAGGCGGGGGGCGGGCTCCCTGGCATCGCCACCCACGCCCGGCCCATCTGGCAGAGCCGGGAAATGCAGGGTCAAAGCAGGATGCTTACTGTCTTGGGGCCACTTGGCGGGAGGTTGAATCTGGCTGATTGGGGCTGGACACTCTCCATCCTTCCTCTAGGCACCAAGCCCTGCCCTTGACCGGCCTCGCGAACCCCGGCCTCTGTTTGCCCATCTGTCCAATGGGCCCGGCATATCTATTGACTTAGGTATCAGTCCTAGCTTTCTTGTTCTTAGCATACACGTAGACACTCCTGTCTGCCCGCGCTGTTCTAAACCCTTTCTGTGGATTTCTCAGGGACCCCGGGGGAGGAGGGGACGCTCTCACGATCCCCCCTTTACAGACAGGGACACCTAGTGGCAAAGGGCCCAGGTTCGGCCTTCACCTGGCTGGTAAAGGAGCTGAGATCCGAACCCAGACCTCTCGATCCAGACCGCCCTGAAACTCACACTCAGGGGCTTTCTATCGGCCTCCCCATTCCGCAGATGGAAACCCCCAGTCTTAACGAGGGCCTCTAGGGCCGGGGGCCCCCCAGGGTGGGTGGGAGGTGGCATCCACACTTCTCGGGGTTCATAATAAGACTGAACAGCCAGCACTAAGTAAGCACCTACTGTTTGCCAGGCATGCCCCCCCCCTTTTCAACCACCAGGAGGTCGGGACCTTCGGGACTCCCATTTTCCAGAGTAGGGATAAACTGAGGCGCAGAGACATGGGCAGGGTCAGAGCGGGGCTGGAGTCTGACCTCGGTGCCCTGGCTTTGGTCCCTTGTGCTCCCGTGTCTCAGACATGCTCACCCAGCCTGCCCACAGCAGGCCCCTCGCACCAGCTGGACCTTGTCTTGGGAGGCCAAGGACCCTATTTGGATTTTCACGGAGAGGGAATGGGGTGGCCGGGGCACAGGGGGAAGAGTAGGTTGGGCTGCAGACCCTCCTCCTTGAAGAGGCCAAGCCCAAAGCACCCCGCCCCCTGCCCCGCTAACAGGATGATGGAAGAGTGACAGATGCGGGGGGGGAAGCCTGCAAGAATTAAACAAACAAAGGGAGAGGCTGGTTTATATAATCTCTAGGACAACGTGTCCTCTTGAGCCAGGATCAGGCGCTAGCATTCCCCGGGCCGCCTGGGGGTGCTGGCTGGCACCCCGCTCCTGCTCCGGCTCTGCCCTGGCCGCCGCCCACCTGGACCCTGGCTTGGGGACGCTCAGGGTGGAGGGCCGGGCGCAGCTGGGAGGGTGCCGGCCCTGCCTGGGGAGGGGGTGGGGTCCCGGCAGCTCGCCCCCTGGCGGATCTGCTCCCAGGCTCTGCACGCGAGACCAGCTAGGGCCCTTGCACAGACCCGAGACCTCGGTTTGTCCTCCGGGAAATGGGCTCGCAGGGTGACACGTCCGGAGCGCCGTACACAGTCAGCGCTGAATAATCATGTGCCTTGGAAGGCTGTGGGCGCTGGGCGCTGGGATGCTTTAACAGGCTATCGGGGACAGCCCTCACGGTGATAACGAACATGAGACCATCCCGTCTGCCCTGTGGTGCTCAGCGCTCCTGGACATTCCGCGCTCGGCCGTCTCCCCCCACCCCGGAATGTCCCCTCCGCGAGGGCAGGTGCCTTGAGGGTCCAGAACAGGACCTGCTACCTGGAGGCCCCCTGCCCGGGTCTGGGGAGCAGGTGGCTGAAACGTTGGCGTGGGCTGGCTAGCCACCCGGGACCACGCCGTGCCCTGGGGAGGCACTATTGTCCCGGAGTCTCCCAGAGCCGTGCTGGGGGTGGGCAGTCTCATAGCTCCCATTTCCCAGAGGAGAAAACCAAGCCTCAGGAAGCGGGGAGCTTCCCGCTCAAGCTCACGCTGCAAACAAGCTACCGCGCTGAGGTTTAACCCCAGAGCCCCTGGATGTCCAGGCTCCTGGCCGAGTTGCTGGCTTCCTCCTCCGGGACGCAGGCCCTCCAGGAGTGAGGTGCAGGGAAACACGGGGCAGCTGGGGGTATGGGGGGGTGGGGGGGACTGGGGCTATTTCTGCGCCCTCCCATCAGGCCTGGCCCGGAGCCCGGGTGCGAGGGGGGGTTGCTGCAGGCCCCCTGCCGCGGGGCGCAGGGCGTGTGGGTGCAGCGGAGGGGACGGAGGACGTGCGAGCAGGGGGACCCTCAGCCCGGTCCCACGGCCCCCGCCTCCAGCGGTCAGGCTGGGGACCGAGCCCGTGCACCCCCCTTCCCGAGGGCACGCTGCAGCCACCCGGCGGGCGCGGCTATTTTTCCGGTCACCGTTACTCAGCTCTGGGATCTGGGAGAGAGGTCACGGCCTCCCCTCTGCCAGCAGCCGGAGCCGGACTGGGCCGGGGAGCGGCCGGAAGTCCCGCGGCCCCCACTCCTGGCCTGGCCACGGCCGCCCGCAGCAGGTGTCTGGCGTCCCTGGAGGCAGGGAGGGGACGGGAGGGGCTCCCTGACCCCAGATAGGCCCCAGACGGTCCCACGGGCTGCCCCTCTCTCTCCAGCACTCCACCCCACGGTCCACGCGGTCCCACCCCGGCCACCTGTCTCCAGACCCCGACGGTCGCGGAGCTGGGGGTGTGGGGGCAGCTTGTGGGGCCCTCCCCGCGGCCGGCCCGGAACCAGACAGCAGGAAGGGCAGTAGGCGGGAGTGGCTCCTGCCCCAAACCCAGCGGCCGGATTCCGGCCACGGCTCCTGCCCCTCGGCATCTGTGCGGGCCCAGGGCAGGCCGCCGGCAGGCACGCCTGCACATCTTGCCTCCCACTCAGCTCGAGCTCGGCTGCGTCCGTCCGAGACCGGCGCCCGAGGACCTCCCCGGGGCTCCTGCTTCGCTGTGTGAGTCGGTGGGTGCCCTGAGTTCCGCTTTACAGGGGAGCCCAAAGGTGCAGCCGTGGGCCTCCCCGGTCTCCTGGATTTCACTCCTGCCCCCACCCATCCCATCCCTAAAATGTGCCTCTTACATTCTCTATGGCTCCTCGTTGCCCTTCAGATAGAATCAAGTCTTCTTTTCCAGGGGCCCACAAGGGCCCCTGCCCTCCCCTCCTCACTCTCTCCCTGTAGCTCACTCTGCTCCAGCCACACGGGCCTCCTGGCTGCTCTTCCAACATGCCCGGCCCGGTCCTGCCCCAGGACCTTTGCACAGGCTGTGCCCGCTGCCTGGAACACCGTCCCCAATGCTGCCCTCTTCTCATCTTTCAGGAACATTCTCTCCTGCCCTCCCTTCTCCCTGCTGGCCGCTTGTCTGATGTTGTCCTATCTGTTTAGGTGCCTGTGCACGTCTGTCTTGGTCACTGCTCGATCTCCAGTACCTGGAACAGGGCTCAGTACCCAGTAGGAGCTCGACAAACTTTTATTTCACTAATAAAGTTTTATCGGTACATGGCCATACACACTTGTTTCCGTGTCATCTATGGCTGCTTTTGTGTTGCAAGGCAGAGCTGAGTGGTCCCAGCAGAGACCGCTCAGAGCACAAAGCTGAAAGGATTGACTGTCTAGCCCTCTGCAGGGGGAGTGTGAGACTCTTGCTTTAGATTCATAGTGAGATGTCAAACTGATGAAGTCCCTCGACCCTGTCCCAGCTTCCAGGCTGCTTCACCCCTCCCCCTCTGCCAGCACGACTCTGGGAGCACTCTCCCTCCCTGAGCCTCAGTTTCCCCACCTGTCACCTACAGAGTATGGGAGCCTGGCCCCCTGACGGATGTCCCCCGAAGCGGGGCCACCTGGATTAAGGACTTACATGGGAAAGTTCCTAGGAGGAACTGGAGGGGAAGAGCTTCATGACTTGGGGACAAGAAGGAGTTTCTTTTTTCTTTCTTTCTTTTTTTTTTTTAAGAAGGAGTTTCTTAAATGGAACTTGAGGCGCAAGTGTGTGGATTTGACGATAGAGGGAAGGATTCCTGTCCCACGATGGGCACTCCAAACAGAGCGGGGAGCGAGCTGGCCGGGCACACACGAACGTTCACGGCAGCTTCACTGCTGAGAACCCAGCCCCCCCAAAAAACTCCTATTTCGGCACCCTAATCTGCATAGAGGTAAGCAAACTAACATGGCGATCGCTCGAGGGGCCCCCGTCCAACAGGCCTGGTGTCTTCACCCGGGGAAATGTGGACAGAGACGCACACACAGGGAGAACTCCACAGGGAGGGGGGACTCGAAGGTGGACAAGCCAAGCAGAGAGGCCGGGGGACAGATCTTTTCTGACGTGACCAACCCCTCCTGCTCCTGCCCCTGTCCTGGCAAACACGGGTCTAGAGGGCGCCGCGCACCTGTTTTGTAGATGTGACCCTTGATTTACAATCAGCTGACTTTAAGTGAGGGAGACAGATGGCAGTGATGAGGGTGGGCCTCACCCAATCAGTTGAAGAACTTAAGCGCCGACCCCGAGGTTTCCCGCGGAAGAAGGAGTTCCGCCTCATAGACCATAAGAGAAAGCCTGCCTGAGTGTCCAGCATCCCAGCTGGGCCTACACGTTTCGAACTGGAGACCACAACATTCATTCTTACCTGAATTTCCAGCATGCTTGCCTGTCCTACAAATTTTGGACTCTCCAGCTCCCACAGCACATGAGACAACTTCTTAAAATAAACATCTTTATCTATTTATGTCCATATCTCCATGTCTGTCTATTTCTATCCAACCACATGAGACACACACGCTCACACACACCCACCCTGCTGGTCGGGTTTCTCTGGAGAATCCTGGCCCATACACGGCCCACCCCTGGCTTTTATAAATAAAGTTTTATTGGCACGTAGCCACACCCATTCGCTTACGTATCCCTTTCAGATGCAAATTACGCATATGTGTAACCTACAACAACAAAATGCATTTTCCGAAGACACGTAGAAATAAAAAAGACACATTGGACGCTGGAGACAATTTGCCTGTGCAGGGAAGGTAACGGGCTAAAGGATCAAAATGGGGTAAAGGGAAAAGCGGATAGAGATACACAGGTAAATCAAACAACAAAAAGGGAGGAACAAGAGAAAGAAAACCACCCAAACTGCAAGTGCAGAGCCGAGCACGAAGGCGGGTCTCCCGGTCCTGTGCTGCCCTCTTGTGGGGACTATAAGCACTGCAGCCTTTCTTGCTGGTCTTCTCTTGGTTGCCCCGCAAAACAGAGAAAACTTGACCTTGTTGGAAGCTGCAGTGGGCCCTTGCATGATGCACGGCAGTTTTTTAAAATTGTGGTTAAATGTACATAATCTGTAGTTTACCCTATTAACCATTTTTAAGTGCACAGCTCAGTGGTGTCACTCACACCGTCGTGAAGCCACCCCCACCATCCGTCTCCAGAACTTTCCATCTCCCCACACGGAGACTCTGTCCCCGTGAAGCACGGACTTCCCACCCCCCGCCCCAGCCCCGGCTCCCACCCTCTCCTCTCTGTCTGTGTGGACGGGACTCCTCTGGGGACCTCCTGGGAGTGGGGTCCTGTGGGATGGGTCCTTCTGGGTCTGGCTCCTCTCACCGAGCCCTGTGTCCTCAGGGTCCCTCCGCGTCGTGGCAGGTGTCAGGGTCCCTTCCCTTTCATGGCTGGATTCCATCGAACGGATGGGCCACGTTTTCTTTATCCATTTATCCATCAATGGACGCTTGCCTTGCTTTCAACTTTTGGAGATCGTAAGCAATGCTGCTGTGAATGGGGGTGTGCAAGTCTCTTCAAGCCCCTTCTTTTCATTTTTGGGGATAAAGACCCAGGAGTGAAATGGCTGGACCATATAGTAATTCCATTCTTAACGTTTTGAGGACCTGCCATACAGGGTTTCTTTAAGTTAGTCTCCCCTTGAGACTTGTTTTGGCTAATTCCCGTCTTTCGGCACCATCAACGAGATTGGGATGACCACCCTCACTACATAGTTTTGCAGACATTTAAGATATATTACAAGAAGTGGAAATGGTGTTCAAAGGTGTTTGCCCTGAACATTTTGGCAGATGTTACCAAGTTACCTCTAAAAGACGTATGTCCTCACACATCGTACACAAAAGAGCTTGCTTTCTAATTGATACTTTGGGCTGGATCATTCTTAATTGAGGGGGACGCCCTCTGCTCATTGCAGCATGTTGAGAAACATCCCTAATCTCCCCCCCTCTAGATGTCAGTAGTCTCCTCCCCTGAGTTATAACTATAAAAAATGTCTCTAGACATCGCTGAGTATCCCCTGGGGTTGAAATCACTCCTGGTTGAGAATCAGCACCCTGAGCCCACACAATAAGTGTACAAGAAGATTTTCAGTCTTCACAATCAGAATGGTAGATATCCCATTGTCGTTTTAACATGAATGTCTCTCCCTATGAATAAAGTTATATATCTTTTCCTATTTTGTCCATTTTTATCTGTTGTCTTTTCTGTGATGGTCTGTTCACGTCCCTTGCACGCTTTTTTCTGTTAATCTTTTCTTATTGATTTGTAGACGCTCTTTACATATTTGTGGTCTGGTAAACAATCTTTTGCAAGTATGTTGCAGATATCTCTCTCATGTTTGTTTGTTTTCTGGACTTGTTGCCACGCATAAAATTTTAAATTTTATGTAATGAAACTTTTAAGTCTTTTTTATTCATGGTCTCTGGGGCTTTGTTCTTGCTTAGAAAGGCCTTCACACTCCGATTCTATAAACAGTTTCTCCCATATTTTCTCCTAGTATTTTATGTTTTAATTTTTTAAACAGCTAACTCTTTGACCCATTTGTGATGCATATTGTGAGTGACAGAGTATAGGGAAGCAATTTAAGTTGTTTTTTCCCCCCAGTGGTTAAAAAGTTGTCCTACCCACAGGAGCCCTGTGAAACAGCTCCAAAAGCAGAGCCAGAAAAATCAGAGCAAAAAATTCATAATTCAGTATCAGGTAAGAAATGAAAGCATATCATTAAGAAAGATGTTCAAATTGGGGGAATCAGGGTGGATTCCCATATAAGAGGGTATATGGGACCTCTCCGTCCTACCTTTGCAACTTTTCTCTAAATCCAAAATTCTTTTAAAATAAAACATACGAGTTTTTTCCCTTAAAAGTTTACTGGAGAACCTGTCATTTCTCCACCAATTGGAAAAGCCCCCAAATGTGTCAGGGTCTATTTCTACTCTTTGGATCTGGCCTGTTCCATATATAATAGATTCTTAAAAACAGAAAGTTAAAATAACCAGAGCAGAATGCATGACGTACTATTTAAAAATAAGCCTTAAGTCATCCAGGGCAGGGGGAAATGAAGGTGCTGAGCTTGGAGAGATCAGAGCTCGAGTAACCGTTTTGTCCCATATTGTTTGTATGATATTTATTCATCCCTTCGTTCATTTACCCAATAAACATTTATTCAGCATCTGCCATGTGCCATGCCCAATGCTGAGCACTGGGGACCCAGAGAGGACCACAGTGGAAGTCCTGTCCCGATTTTGCAGTCAAGTGGGGGATACAGAATCACAGAGTATAATCTCAAAGTGTGATATTGCCATAGTGAGAATGATGGGAGCGGGGCCAGAGACAGAACAAAAGAGGAGAGAGACAAAATCAACTTGGACAACGGGGTATGGAATAGAGGGCACAGCCTGTGCAAAGGCCCAGGGGCAGGACCTGACTGGACTGTTGGAGGAACAGCGAGGTGGCCCATGTGGCTGGAGCAGAGTGGCCGAGGCATGACAGGGAGGAGAGGAGGGCAGGGAGGGGGCGGGGTAGGTCGTGCAGGTCCTTGGGGGCCTCAGGGAAGACTTGGGCTTTTACCCAGAGTGAGATGGGAGCCCTGGAGGGCTATGGGCAGTGGAGGGTTCCTGACTCAGGGGCTCACAGACGCCCTCTGGTGGCCGCTGTGGGGAGGCGGGACTGCGGGGACCAGAGCCATAGACGGAGGGAAGGGGGAGGCGAGGGAGGCAGGGGAGGCAGGGGAGGCTGTGGCGTCCAGAGCAGAAGAGATCGTGTTGGTCCAGGCCCACAGTGATGGTATGAGGCCTCAGTGACCCCACCCCTAAAGTGGGATTGCAAGGGTTTAATGACCAGACTCAGTCTTTTACCTGGCACATAATAAATGCTCAGCGCGCACCAACTGACTCTTAATAACTCATCCTCTCAACAGCCTTATGAAGAAGGGATTATTATTATTATTATTATTATTTTAAAGATTTTATTTATTTATTTGACAGAGAGAGAGATCACAAGTAGGCAGGGAGGCAGACAGAGAGAGAGGGGGAAGCAGGCTCCCCGCTGAGCAGAGAGCCCGATGCGGGGCTGGATCCCAGGACCCTGATCATGACCTGAGCCGAAGGCAGAGGCTTGAACCCACGGAGCCACCCAGGCGCCCCAAGAAGGGATTATTATTATCCTGGCTTATGGGTGAGGAGAATGAGGCACAGAGAGGAAAGTGACTTGCCCAAGGACACACAGCAAGCGAGTGACAAGTGGAGTTTTTGCTCTTAACCCTTGCACATCCAGAAGATAACATCATAGAGTAAACCAACTAGAGGAGTTGACCTAGTCTAGGAGGGCTTCCTGGAGGTGGTGACATGGACCTGAGACCTAAAAGATGAGCTAGAGTTACCCAGACAAAACAGGGGAGAAAGAGCCGGTTGGCAGGAGGTGCCGCATGGGAAAGATCCTGAGGACCCACAGGGGTGCGGGGACCGAGGGGAGCCCATCCCCAGAGCCCAGGGACATGTTTTTCCCTGACCCTCCCCCCCAACTACAACCACCGTATGCCTCTTTTCCCCTCCCCAGCAGCACTCTCCAGGGACCACCCCTCCCCCTCCCTTTCAGATTGGGTGGCTTGGCTCTGGCCCCCTCCCCCAGCCACCTCCAGCTGGTAACAATCCCCCGAAAGGGCTCATTAAGCGGCCCAGCTGAGGATCACCGGCGCACAGGCACTATTTTAATTTTCCACTGATTTGCCTGCGGTGGGCCCCCCAGAGCTGAGCCGTGTGTGTGTGTGTGTGTGTGTGTGTGTGTGTGTGTGTGTGTGTGCGCGCGCGTGGAGGGGAACATCAAATCCCAGAGCCGATTATAGGGAGTGAGGGCAGAGCAAAGGGCTTGGGTGGGAGGGCCTCGCTCAGAGACATCTGTGGGGGCGACCGGTATGGTTTCTGGGACCCTGAGTCTCCCCTCCCCTGCCTAAACCGGGGGCTTCCTGGGGCCGTGCAGAGCCCTTCACCCCACACTCAGGACAATCACCTGTCTCTAGCTTCTACCACCCACCCACCCAGCCATCCATCCCTCTATCTATCCACACATCTGTCCATCCACCTACCGATCTGTCCATCCTCCCATCCATCCACCCATCCACCCATCCTCCCTCCCTGGACTCACTCCTCCTTTCCTCCACGCCCTTGACGAGTAATCATTGATCATAAAAGATGGGCCAGACACTATGCGAAGCCCCAGGAGACTTCTCCACACCTTACTGCACATCCTCCCATCCCTGAGCATCCCCCAGGGTCCCTAGACCTCCTCAAACCTGCTTCTCCTCTAGTGTCCCCATCTCGTGGACAATTCCGCCATTGCTCCCCATCTCTGGGGTAGGAATCTGAGCGTTGACCTTGCTTCTTCCCTCCCTGTCACTCCCCATGGACTGTTGGTTCCCGAGTTCTGCGCATTCTCCCGCCTGGAGTCGCGCCAGCCTGGGGTCTCTCCCCTGTCCATTCCGTGGTCCTGGCCTTGGCTCAGGTCTTCCTTTCTCCCAGCTCCGGGCCTCAGTTTCCCCGCCCATAAGAGGGGGATCACAGCAGTTCCTTCTTCATAGGCTCGGCGGGAGGATCGAAGGAGACGGCAGGTGGGAGGCTCGGCCAGCCGTTGGCTCCGACCGGCTGTTATCTTGAGGTCTCCATTCAGGGCTGTGAGTGTGACCTTGGGAAGGGTGCCGACCCTCTCTGGACCGCGGCTTTCCCTTCTCTGATGACTTCTAGAATGAGCGGCGCCCCAGCTCTAGCCCTCTCCGGGAGGGGCAGGCGCGGGGACCCCCAGGGGAGAGTCTGAACGCTGCGTTCGTCTGCCCCGGAGAAGAAAGGAGCAAGGGGAGTCCAGGTGGCATCCGAGGAAGGACTTCTAGAAGGCAGGAGAAGTGCTGGGAGCCGGCGGGTGGGGGCTGATGGCTGCCACCAGTTTCAGGTTCGTGTCGCGCTGAACTGGGGGCCAGGCTGGGTGGCGTTTGCTGCCTTCACCCACACAGTCCGCTCATTCATTCACTGAAGAAGGCTGCCCTGACCCCTTCACTGGAGGCCAGCCGTGGGACCCTAGCTCTGCGGCCAGGTGGTCTGGGTTCGAATCCCAGCGCTGCCTCTCCTCAGCTCTGTGGACGAGTCCCTTCATGGCTCTGTGCCTCAGTTTCCCCATCTATAAAGCGAGGGGCATCGTGGTACCCGCTCGCGGATGACAGCGTCACCATCGGCGCCCAGCGATGCCGGGGTCCGCCCCCCACCCTGGTCTTGCCTTCTGTGTCTCCCCGACTCTCTTCTCCGGGGCTCCCCGCCCTTTCCCTCCCCGCCGCCGACATTCCCGGCCCGGGCGCTCCGGGAAACATTCCGTGGTTTGCAGCAGACTGTCCGGCTCCTCGGCGCCTCAGATGTGGGCAGAGTGGGCGGCGGCCGGGCGGGCGCGGGCTGGGGGCTGGGGAGACTGTGCACCCCCCGACCCCCCACCCCAGCGCCGGGCACACGGCGGGGGGAGGTGGCAGGCAGCACTCACAGACGGGCAGATGGGGGAGGCCCTCCCCTGCTTAGCACCCTCCCAGGGCTCCCTAGTGGCCTTTGAGTAAAGCCCAGCCTCCCCCCCACCCTTCCAGACCCACAAGGCCTGCACGACCTACCCCGACCCCTTCTTGCCCGCCCCTCTTCACTCTGCTCCAGCCACATGGACTTCCTCACCATCCCCCCACAACACACCAGACTCGGTCCTGCCCCAGGGCCTTTGCACGTGCTGTGCTCTCTGCCCCCCAGACCTTTGGTCCATTGAGATCACTCAGACTGCAATGCTGCCTCCTCAGAGAGGCCTGCCCTGCCCTTCCGGCTTCTCTATCACCCTCTTCCCAATTCCTGCGGCCCTCCTCCCCATTTGAAAGTCTCATGCATTTATTCCTTTTCTCTCTTACTGTTCCCTATGCTGGACTGAGAGCCCAGGAAGGGCGGGTCTGGGGGGTCCTGGTGCTCGGCGGCCGGTGGCCCGATGGCGCACTCACTGAAAAGGCAGCAAGGCCACGGAAGTCTTCTTGGAATCCGACCACAGTCTCTCCTGCTGTTGCTGCGTGAGTATCACCCAGGGCCCGCCCTGAGCACAAGCCTTCACAGTCTGCAAGACACCTCCCTGGCCATCGGCTGACCAGATTTCTGGCAGAACTCTGTCGGGAGGAGGCTCCGTTCTTCCTGGCCTGCCCCACTTTGCAGAGGAGGACATGGAGGCAGGGGGGTGGCAAGCCTTGCTCTTGCATCAAATGGACAGACACGCAACGAACTTGGCTGCGTGAGGGCTTTGGAGGGCCTGACACACTTCCGACTCCTCCATAAAAATCGAAGGATGAAAAATGACTGTTACATACCTAGGCTGGGTCCACGACTATATAGTCATTGTTATCATATTTACTAGTTTTCTCTGATTGCACAAGAAGTTAAAATGAAAGCATTTCCTAGGGCCCTGAGCGTCTCTGGAGCCCAGGTGCCCGGCCTCCTCTGGCTACGAAGACACTGAGGCTCCCTGGGACCTGGGGGGGCGAGGCTGGAATCCCTCTACCTTCCGGTCCCACATTTTAAATGTCGCCTGGTGGCCCTGAGCTATGTTGGGGTCTTTGATGTTCTGAGCACAAAGGGACCTCTTTGGAACCATCCGGTCCACTCCGCTTCCGAGGATGGAATTCCCACCAGTCGGGGCTTGGTTGCCTCCCGTCTTGGATGCCTCATTACCTTTCGCCTGGGTAGGAGAAAGTCTTTACCGAAGTGGATCTGAGATGCCGCCAAGCTCTACCCTCCAGGGCTGCGCAGACCCTCCCGCCAGCCCTCCTCGCCTTCCTGTGCCCAAGGGCGGCCCGGCCTGCAGATCTCAGAGCCGTCTGGGGTCTGGCTGTCCCAGCTCTTGTGTTTGGGGGCTGCTCATGGGTGGGGCTCCGGCTGACTTCATTTGGGAGTCCCAGATGACCCAGCTTGGGGCTGAGGCCAGAGGAAGATCGGGGAGAACATGGCGAATTTGATGGAATTTGCCTGGTTTCTTGTGTTTTGGGCTGAAGCCCTGACTCTCTCAGTCTTTCCCTGCAGGCCGATGAGCCCTCACCTCCTCCTCTTCAGGATATGCCCCAGTTTGATACCCGGGTCCAAACCTCCCCTGTAGTGGGGCTCCTACCTCTATTGATAAGACCTCAAGTCTGCACAGAAATGTGTCTCATAATGCCAGTTCTGTGTGACTTTCCCCGGATCCTGGAGATGGGCGATGGGGGACTCGCTACTCTCCCCTCTGACATCTACTCACACGCCTCTTCCCCCCCTCCCGGTTCTGCCCTCCACTTGCTGTGACTTGAGCATGTCACTCCATTATCTGCGTTTTCAAGTTAATTGTCAAGTTCCCACCATTCTTCCTCCCACCCCCAGGCCCCCATCATCACTGGCCCGGATGCCGCCCTAGGCTCCCCCTGGTCTCCGGCTGCCACGTCAGCCCCGGACAATCCCTTCTCCCCACAAAAGCCCAAAGGAGCTCCAAAAAATGTAAAACAGGCCTCCTCTGCCCACAGCCCTCTAGGGCACCCAGCTCCCTGGGGTGGATGCCTAAGTCCAACGCGCAGCCCCCAAGGCCCTGCACAACCTGCCCTCCCCTCCCCCTTCTGTCCCTCTCGTTCATGCTGCTCCATCCACATGGGCCTCCTTGCTGTTCCCCCAACAGGCCAGGCCTGATGCTGCCCCAGGGCCTTTGCACAGGCTGTTCCTGCTACCTGGAAAGCTGTTCCCCCTTCTCTTCGAATGCATTCTGTCTCATTTAGACCTCATCAGCTCTCAGCTCAGATGTCACCTCCTCAGTGAAGCCCTCCTAGATTGCCCAGTCTTATTCAAAGCCTCCAGATCCAACCCTCTCCACATTTACGGTTGTCTTACTCTGTGCACTGATATTTTCATTTTCTGTCTGCCCCACTGGAACATGAGCTCCAAGAGGACGGGGATCTTGGCCCAACTCACTGCCGTGTCCCCGGCAGGCGAACAGGGCTGCCATGTTCCGTAAATGTTGGCTGAATGAGGAATGAAACATGAAACCAGCGTATGACCCTCCACAGAAATACGGGGAAAATCTGTCCCCGTGGATCCCAAGACGGCGACACTCTGACATGAGGAAAGAGCTCCCATTGCCCCCAACCCACCCATCAGAGGAACCCGAGAGGCGGCAGGTACGGGGGTTGCGGCAGGTCATGGGGTGTCATCCCCCCACCCCCACCCCGCCCGACCTCCTCAGGGACCAGCAGAGCTCTGGCAGACTCAGACATCCAGGCCCCAAACCGTTTTCCCAGTGGGAAACCTGAAGGCCAGAGAGGGTAAGCCACTGACCCAAGGTCGCAGAGCACGCCCAGGGCCAAACCCGGGTCTGCAGGATCAAGAACTGTTGAGAGAAGCCTTCTGAGTCCGGCTGTGGGAGGTGAGCCAGCTCCGGAGGGTCGCAGGGACGGGTCCCAGTGGGGCAGACAATGGCGTGTTGGCCTCTGGTGGCCTCATGCTGGCTCTAAGAGCCTCAGACCCTTCCAGCCCGAGCCTCTGCTGCCCACCCTGCCCCATCTGCTGGATCCTAGCTCGGGGACCTTGGTCACACTCCCTGGAAGCTTCTGGAAGGGTGCTCAGTCTTAAGGGTGGATGCTGCAGGGTGTCCACTCCCTCCCTGGGGTCAGAGGGAACAGAAACGGGCAGAGCCCTGGCCAACTCATCTGCGCCCCTCCAGCCCTGCCTGTGCTCCAAACTGCCAGCTACGGGCCCCCAGGGGCGACAGGAGTCGAGGCCCGGCCATTGCGAGGTCTCTGGCCTGCCGACCTGCCAAGAGGACGCGGCCTGCGGTGCCCTCCGGGGCCACGCCACGGGCGCTTTCCGGGCAGCCCCGGACCCGCTGCCCGGTGGAAGGCTCGGGCGTGCTGTCATCTCCGGCGTCTGGCCTCGGTTTGCCCCCCTTGTGACCACCTCTCCCCATTTTGCAAGCGGCCGGGGAAGGATGGCACGGCCGCAGCTCCGCCTGGCCCCCCGGCCCCGGTGCCAGTCCGAGAGGTCCCAGTCCGAGAGGCCGGAGCGTGCGCCCCTGCGTCCCTGGCCGCCCCCGCCCGCCGGGCGCCCCACTCACCATCCACCACATCTTGGCCGTCACGTCGTAGCAGAGCTGCCATTTGACCGAGGTCTCTCCCGGCTTGCTGGACACGGGGGCCCCGGGCACCTCCATGCTCGGCCGGGGGGCGCGGGCGGCCGGGGCGCCTCACTCGGAGCGCAGCGCGGGCCGGGCCGGCCGCCGGGGGTGCGGGTCCGGGGAGCCGGCTCCCATGGCCCCCGCAGGGCCCTCCTGGGGGGGCGTCGAAGGGGGTGCCGCGGCTCAGCTGGGGAGCGCGGGCTGCGGGGAGCGCCTGGCAGGGCGGGAGGGATGCGGAGGCACTAATGTGAGACCCGCCGGACCCGCCGAGGGGCCACCCACAGCCCCAGGAGGCCGTCCCAGGCCGCGCGCGCGCGCGCACACGTGTGTGTGTGTGTGTGTGTGTGTGTGTGTGTG
>CM052898.1:1355124-1402897 GCA_028534135.1 Potos flavus | reverse complement strand
CAGGCCCGAGGCCTGAGGCAGTGGGCCGGCCCAGGGTACGATCTGAGAGGTTGGACGCCAAGTGTGGGAAGAGGTGGGACGCAAGGGCCCTGGATCTGGGGAGGAGGAGATGGGTGCTGAGCTCTGGCTGGGGTGCTCTGGGAGGAGTGGCAATCCTTCTCTGGGCTCCAGGCTCCCTGTCTGGAAAAGGGCAGAGAATCGCGGAAGACCGGGGCTGGGAGGGGGCGAGGGGGGCTGTGGAGACAAAATATCGAAGCCCATGGGAGGGGCTGTTACTGTCATTTTATTTCCCATTTTTCCTTCCTTCTCCCAACCTCTGAGAAGAGGCAAGCCCAGGAGATTCTTTTCATATCATCATCTAATCATTGCTGTGCATTTATGGAGCACCGAGTGTATGCCCAATCTCAATGAGGACCTCCCCGCTCTGTGTGGGTCAGATGTCCTGGGCCCGCACTGGTGGTAGGAGGGCTGGAAGGTAGACAAGCAGGAAGGACTGCCCAGGAGGGCTGCCCACGGGCTCTGAAATGGTTGGGTGGAGGTCTGGCTGGAAAGCGTTTGGCTTTAGGTTTCCACGTGGCCTTGCAGTTGGCCGAGTAGGAGCGGGCAGAGGAGGCAAGATTTGCTGAGGCCCCGGTGCTGCACACACACAGCACAGGGGGGACATGGCTGCTCAGGCTCACCCTCTCCACTCTGTCCCCCAACGACCGGGGCCACTCTTCCTCAAATGGGGCTCTGGCTACTTTTCTCACCTGCCTGCAGCACTCCATGGTTCCCAGTGTCCCCCAGTTAGGGCCCTGGGGACTTACGGGCCTGGCTTTCCTGCATTCCCTCTGCCTGGCGCACCCTTCATTCTTTTATCCCCTGGGGACTCTTACACAGCCTTCAAAACCCAGCCCGACATTCCCCTCCTCCCTCGAAGGGTGAGAGAGAGTTAGAGAGAGACAAAGAGAAACAGAGATGCAGCGACAAAGGGAGAGACAGAGATGGAGAGACAGAGAGAGTGAGAGTCAGTGAGAGAGTTAGAGAGAGAGAGAGAGACCCTGCCCCACCCACTGTCTGGGTCAGACACTCTTAACTCCCACCCCAAGAGGCTTGGATTATCAGCCACACTTCCCTCGACAAGAAGACGCCCGTGTGATCCACACCCTCCCGGTCCCAGCCCCCAGCCCCAAGCACACAGGATTGAAATCTGTGCCCAGCTTGGGGGCCGGTGGAGGACAGGACCAGGAGCTGCGCCCCCACGGGGAGTCCCGCGTTGCGCCGCATGGCGCTGTGACCGACCACTCCCTGTACGCCAGGTGCGCGATCACACCCAAGCCTCCAAGAGCTGCGGGAGCCCAGTACTTGCACTGTTCCTCTTCTACAGAGGGGAGACTGAGGCTCAGAGAAGTCCGGTCAGCAGCCAAGGGACACGTGACAGGTAGAACTCACCCCTGAGATGTGGGAGGGAGGCGTATCCACCCCCCCCCCCCGACTTCCCTCACGTCCTTCAGGTCTCAGCTGAGATGTCCCCTCCAGAGAGAGGCTCCCTCTGACCCCCCTGTTTAAAATTGCTCCCCTCCTGGCTTTGTCGCTCTTTATCACGGTTACGTATTTCCTGCCTGCGTCCCCGGCGGAGGGTCACCTCCAGGAGGGCAAAGACGTTCGTCTGTCTTCTTCACTGCTTTGGCCCCGGTGTCTGGAACCGGGCCTGGCACAGAGGGGACGCTCAGTAATGTATTCGTAGAACGGGTGAGTGAATGAATAAATAATGGGCCAGGGTTTTGCACACAATGGCATTTCCTGCTGACTTTCACAAAAGGCATTTTCATCTCGCCACAAGAGATCCAGGTCCGGTGAGTGGGGTGGGGAGGGGCAAGGGGCCGGGCACCGGCTCTCAGGGCCCGGCCTCGGCCGCCTCACCCAGCCGAGGCCGGCACAGCCCAGCGGACGCGGTTCGCCCACATGGAGGCCCCCGCCCGTAACTATAATTTGCCTCAGTACCTTGTGGTCGTAGGAGACAATTACCCCACAGATGTGCGGTTGGAGTAAGGCATTCAGACGGCGGGTCAGAGCCCGGGCCTTGGCGGAAGGCAGATGTGGGAGGCAGTCTTCAAACAAGAAGGGAGGGAGAGAGAGAGACAGAGACAAAGAGACAGAGGGAGAGGTGGGGGACGGGGAGAGACAGAGACAGAGAGGCAGAGAGACAAACTGAAACGGAGGAAGACATTAACACAAAGACAGACCAAGAAAGGCCAGGAGACCAGCCACATCCCGCCTGATGGGCCCGGCCATGGGGCCGCTGGGCCACACACCCTGCACTCCCAGCCCCGGGGGCCTGGCTGGTCAGCTACAGTTTTCACGCAGGGAAAAACCGAGACCCCTAAAGATCAGCCCAAAGCCTGAGCCACAGCTGAGCTGGGCCAGGGCCTGGATCTCTGTGAATCGCCCCACTTCCTGTCCTCCAAAACCAAGGGCAGAGGGCCCAGGTCCACAAATCTTTACCCACTCCATGCCTCAGTTTCCCCATCTGCCAAATGAGCAGGCCAGATTAGGGAAGCCCCATTCAACCTTCAGGCACTCACCCTCTCCATTTTGTCCGTGTATTACCAGACATTTTTCTTTCGATCAAACTACCCATATAAAAAGACTGAGATGTATTTAAAGAGGAAAGTATAGCTCACCACTCAGGCTGCCATGAGCCGAGGTCAGTGGTAAAGATAAATGCCCTAGACACTGCAATCTAACCCTAACCCTAACCTTAACCCTCACCTTAACCCTAAAGCTTGCTCTCTCTGTGTTAAAAAGATAACCAAATATTAAAGAGGTGTTACAAAAAGGTTAGGAGCATCCCAGGGCTGTGGGACAGGACCAAAGGATCTAGCACACATGTCCTCAGAATCCCAGAAGAAGAAAAAGAGGCAGAAGAATATCTTAAGAGAGAATGGCCAATAATTTTCAAAAATTAAAGATATTAAATCACAGATCCCAAAGTTTAGAAAATGCCAAACAGAATAGAGATTCCCCCCAACACATACTCAGATATGTCATATATACAAAATGCATGAAATTAAAGATACAGAGAAAATTTTTGAAGGGGGCTGAGAACAAAGACACGTGTTACATACAGAGGACTGACAATAAGAATCACCACAGATCCCTCATCTGAACGTGGACAGACAAGAAGACAATGGAGGGATATCCTGAGGGTGGGAAAAGAGTGTCAACCCAGAATTTTATACCCAGTGAAGGTATCACTTGAAAATGGAGGAGAAAGGAAGGGTTTTCTGCAAACAAATGCTGCAAAAATCATGATTAGCAAGACACCCACTTTAAATATAAAGACAGAGGACGTTAAAAGATGGGGGGGGGCACCTGGGTGGCTCAGAGGGTTAAGGCTCTGCCTTCGGCTCAGGTCATGATCTCAGGGTCCTGGGATCGAGCCCCGCATCAGGCTCTCTGCTCAGCGGGGAGCCTGCTTCCTCCTCTCTCTCTGCCTGCCTCTCTGCCTACTTGTGATCTCTCTCTCTCTCTCAAATAAATAATAAATAAAATATTTAAAAAAAAAAAAGATGGGGGAAATGTACAAGAGAACACTAAGTTAAAATACACTGGAGTGGATCCATTAAAAGAAGACAGAACAGACACTGGGGCAAGGTGGATATGCCGATGACGGACTCCATGGGCTGATCCAGGATGCGTGTGCAGCTAAGCACATACAGTCAGCAAACCATCTAAGAACGGGCAGTTAAAATATAAGAAATGAAAACGGAGCTTAAAGGAGAAATTGGCAGGTCTACAATTATACTTGGAGACCTCCACTCTGTTCCCTTAGCAACTGATAAGGAAAAGGAGGTGGGAGGTCTGCAAGGCTTTGGAAGAGCTAGAAAACACTGTCCACCAGCTTGAAATGACACGCACGGAACACACCACCCAACAACAAAATAGGCACCCTTTTCAAGTTCACATGGAACATTCCCCATGAGAGATCATATTCTTTTATATTCATATTCATTTTCATGTCCCCCTCTCCTAGGGGGACCCTATCCCCCTATGAGAGACCGCAGGCTGTGAAATGAACCTTAATACATTGAAGAGAATTCAAGTCACCCAAATTATGTTCTCCGACCATAACAAAATTAAACTCTATATCAACATCAAAGAGATATGTGAAAAAAATCTCCAAATATTTGGAAATTCAACAACCAACTTCTTAATGACCCAGATCAAAGAGGAAAGCATAAAACATGAGAAAATACTTCTAATTCGATGAAAACGAAAATACGACTTATCAAAATTTATGAGATGCCAGTAAAACAGGACTTAGGTGAAACATTATAGCATTAAATGCTTATACTATAGCTTGTGTGACTGCGCTTAGTGTCATTAAGGTGTATGCCTGGAAAGGGTTTAAATGATAAATTTTATGTTATGTGCATTTTACTACAATTGGAGAAAAAACCCAAGAGGAAGGAAAGTAACCTGACCATGGGAGTGACACCATAGCCTTTGCCATACTCTCATGGTTATGGCACTTGAGGGATGGTGGGATCCAAGGGGCATATCCATGAAATCAGCTGTCCACACTGCTCTCGTCTGCATGGGACAGACTTCCCAGCTCAGGACCTCTTCCCTGACTCGGCCCCGCACGATCTTCCCCT
The DNA here is from genome assembly GCA_028534135.1 of Potos flavus. Taxonomy (NCBI): domain Eukaryota; kingdom Metazoa; phylum Chordata; class Mammalia; order Carnivora; family Procyonidae; genus Potos; species Potos flavus. The sequence goes on along the minus strand of CM052898.1, from coordinate 1,398,257 downwards.
CGGGTTGCCAGCTGATTTCATCCTTTGCAAACGCATGGCTTAACTCTTGCTCATGCCTTCCTGTAGCCGGGGCCCTTGTTCTAGCCCTTGACCCTCACCCTCGCTCTTCCAGGTCCCATCCAAATGCCACCTTCTGACCACCAGAGCACTCGTTTGTGTCTGCCTGCGTTTGCTCAGGCAAAGCCCTTCCCTTTCTTGAGTCTTAATTTCCCCATCTGTAAAATGGGTCCAATGACATTTTCTTTGCAGTTTTGCTGGGAGAGCTAATGCCATGTCGGATGCCTCCTAGCCAGGGCTTTGGGATGATTCATTCATTGATTCATTCATTGATTCATCAGACTCTGTTGGGCACCTGCTATAATGCTAGATCCTGTTCTGAGCCCTGGGGAACATAGCAAGACTAAGGCAGACCCCAGTCCTGCCCGTGGGGAGCTCGCAGTATGCTGGGGGAAATGAACATTAGATTAATATATGTATTAATATATAAAGTAAATATTAATATGTAATCAGTCATATATTAATATAATTAAATATTAATGCATGTGTAATTAAAAATATAAATATATTTATGTTTTTTATTTTTTAAAGATTTATTTATTTGAGGGAGAGCGTGCATGTGGACATAAGTGGGGGGAGGGGCAGAGGGAGCGAATCCTCAGACTCCCTGCTGAGCACGCAGCCCCATGGGATCCACGCAGCTGGATCCCATGACCGTGAGATCACCACCTGAGCTGAAACCAAGGATCGAAGGCCCAACCAAGTTTGCCACTCAGGCGCCCGTATATATTCATATTCAAATGACAAAGGTGACGAACTCTGATGAGGGGAACTCTGGGGAGCTCTGGCCTCATCTAAGCCACACCATTGCTAGCCTGGAAGCCAGCATGAGCCTCCTCTTTTTATTTAGCTCCCCCTGCATTGTGTTCACCACGCAGCAGCCAGGGAAAGACCTGAAAATGCAGATGTGCTTGCCTCAGCTCTCCCTCAGGTAAAATCCTCCTATGGCTCCTCAATGCCTTCAAGAGAAAGACCAACATCATCACCGGGTCTCCAGAGAGTGTGACACCTTTGGTCAGCCCCCTGCTAATTTCTCCCACCTTCACTCCTCCACAGCTACCCCTGTGTGTGGAAAGAAAGTGAGAAGAATTTGCAGGTGAGTATCTGGAGGAAGAGGGTTCCAGGTAGGGAACACAGCCTGTGCAAAGGTCCTGGGGCAGGACCTGCCTGGAGTGTTAGAGAAACAATGAGGAGGCCCATGTGGCTGGAACACAGTGAAGGGGAGAGAGGGAAGGATGGAGGAGACAGGGGCAGGTCCTGCAGGGTCTTGGGGGCGCAGGGAAGACTTGGGCTTTTACTATCCCAGGGAAGGCGGAGCCCTGGAGGGCTGTGAGCCGAGGAGGATGGGACCCGACTAGGGCGATCACGGGCACCCTCTGGTGGCCGCAGTGGAACGGATGGACTGTGGGGGTTGGGGGGTGGGGGCAAGGGCATTAGCAGGGTCTGGGGCGGAGGGGACTGCTCTGGTCCAGGTGGGAGATGATGGAGGCTGGACCAAGTGGAGGCAGAGAAGGGGAGAGAAGTGGACAGGTTTGGGATAGAATTTTGAAAGCAGCGGTGACAAGACTTGCTTATAGATTGGATGTGGAGAGACCAAGCCAGGAGGAAGTCAAAGATAACATGGAGATATTTGACCCCAGCCTCTGGAAGGATGGCACAGCCATGTGCTGAGATGGGGGCGACATAGAGGAGCGGGATTCGGGACCAGGCACAGTTTCGTCCTGAGGAACGTCCGCTTGGAGATGTCAGGTGGATTCTTGGATCAAGAGCTGGGCCCATCGGAGGCTTTGGTGGGGGGCAGCCAGGCAGAGAAAGAGTCGGCCCTTGTTCCTGTTGGGCTGGCTGAGGGCCTGGGGTTCTTTCTGGATCCTGTCCCCAGAATGCTCTCCGCGCAGTCCCCCCACCGGCACCGGACCCTCCGTCCATCCAGGCCCTGGATCTGTCCACGACCCCTGGTGCTGAAGTTCTAGCTGCGCGCAGCAAACCCGCTGCTGGAGTCAAGTGCTTGCTAGGGACTGAGCGCTCGAAACCTGTCCCTGGACTTCACCCAGGATGGCAAAGCTCCTTCCGTGCCATCGGTCTGAGCCGGTTTCTATGCCTGGCCCACGCCAACCTGCATTGCATAGACCTCCAAAGAGAGGCAGGTGTGTGTCACTCTAAGTTTCAGACTCCCTTCTCTAGAGCCCGTTCCTGTCCCTTTAAGGATTACTTAATGCGTCACCCACTCAGGTCTAAAGACTGGCCCAAGTTCCGGCTGAGGATTGGCTGATGACTCATGAATATGTAGATCATGCACCGCCACCTCACTCTGGTAGGCTCAGGAAAGAGAGGGGGCGGAGAGAAGGCGGGGCTAGGGGAGGAGCGCCGCGCTGGAAACCCCCACCGGGAATTTTGTGCATTTTAATTCCTGAGAGGCCTCCAGTACCTACCCAGTGTGCAGCATACAGCGGGTGCTCAATAAATGCTGTCGACGCCCGGATCCCGTAGAAGTGATGTTGGAGAGTTCGCTTTTCCGATCTGGGAGGAGGTTCTGTTTTGTCTTAGTCGTATTACATTAAAATGACGACGGCTATTGTCTACGGCCATACCACCCTGAACGCGCCTGATCTCGGAAGCTAAGCAGGGCCGGGCCTGGTTAGTACTTGGATGGGAGACCGCCATACCGGGTGCTGCAGGCTTAAAAAAAAAAAAAAAAAAAAAAAGATGGCTGTTACTTATGTGCATTAATTAATCTCCCACAGTCCTGGATGGTGCATACTCTCACGAGTCCCATTTACAGATGAGGAAACCGAAGTTTGGGGAGAGAGAGGCTGTCCGAGGGCAAGCAGGCCTCGACTCCCCCAGCAGGTCCTGGGAACCCAGAGGTGGGGATGCCAGTCCACGTCCTCGGCGGCCGGGCGCCCCATGTTACCCTAGTTTACCCGCCAGGCACCCTGTTTGCGTCCTCTGCAGCCCTGAGGCCAAGGGGTTCCGAAGGGCCCCTGTTCCGTCACTAGGACCTGGCTAATCCCTCCCTCTCCACGTTGGCCAGTGCTGTTCTCTGTGTTCAGCAGATTACGTGTGCCGTCCCAACCCAGCATCTCAGGATCCGGGGCGGGAAGGAGAGCGAAGGCCGGGCAGCCAGACCGCATTCAGCCTGCAAAGGAGCAGGGCCAGATCAGAGGTGGGGCTGACCCCAACGGCTTTGAGGGACGGGTTAAGAAATTTGGACAGGATAGCTTTGGGGTCCCAGCAGAGAGCCCAGGGGTCCCTTCACCACCTCCCGCAGCCCCCAGAGCAGTGCGTGGCACACAGTGGGTACTCAATAAATGCTTGTGGCCTTTCAAGATGGTGACGCCCATCCTGGACGGAGACGTGGGTCTCTGCTGCCCTCTGCTGGTGTCCTGGAATGAAGCCTTTGAAAGGAAACTTTCAAAGGGATTGATCTGACACTTGGGTAAACCTGACTCTGTGCTTTCTAAATATTAACTCGATGGTCCCCACAACCACCCTCAAAACGGGGTTCCAGACTAGCTTCATTTTACAGAGGGGAGACACTGGGAGATCTGAGCCACTGTTCGGACAAGTGTTGGGATTCAAACCCTGGGCGGAAGGCCTCCAGACTTAACTACTATGCTCTTGGGACATTCAGCCAACAGCCGCGATGTGCTAGGCTCCAGGGAATAGGGAAGGAGATAAAACCCGCGGGCATCAATGGCATGCTGATTTAGGGAACCGTGCCTGGCAGATAACATGTGCACAACGATCAGCATTTCTCTTTGGCACACTCTGGTCTGGCTTCTCTTACAATTCAATTATCTGCGTGACTTGGAGACTCAATTTGCCCAGTTCTTTGGAAACTATTGGGGGGATCTGAACTGGGTTGAAGTTCTCTTTAAGATTGGGAGTCTTAACCCTAGTGGCTTAACCCATTCATTATCTGAGCTTCTGTGGGTCGGGAATCTGAGGGTGCTTAGCTGGGTTCTCTGTCTGCTTCCCTGCCTCTCGTGGGCTGCACTCAAGGGCCTGGCCGGGGCAGGGTCTCACCTGAAGGGTCGATGGGGGAAAGACCCACTTCCAAACTTGCGTGGTCGTTGGTGGGACTCGGCCTTTGCCACGCGGAGCAGTCGTGTGAAATGTCGGCACTTTTCCCAAAATGCCGCCCATACCTGCCTTTTCCATTCTTGCATCTTTTCAAAATGCATTTAAAACGAATTCTTAACTTCCTAAATAATGCTTGACTATATTCACCTTGTGAAGATCGCAGGTAAGGCTCAACTGTTCGTCCTCTTGACCCCAGTTCCTCACTCCCCCAAAGCCTCCTCCTTCAATACCCTGGTGGACATGCTTCTAGTCCTCCTCATCCTTATGATCGTACACACTCCTCCCGCCCCGACCCAGCCTTCGGATGAGGCAGCCCCGGGGGCTCTATGTGCTGACCACAACCTCATGAGAGACACCCAGCCAAACGACTCTATCGTAAGGATGTACAATCCAAAGTTTGGCAACTTGGGAATTACATGTAAAAGCTTCAGTTGGAGTATTACAATAATAACTTGAATTACAATCTGATACATTTGACTTTTAGCCACTATGCAGCACAGGGAAGAGGGTAAGAGCCAGCCAGCGGGCCAGGATTCCCTTCCTGCTGAGCTGCCTTGGGCAGGCACTTACCCTCTCTGGGCCTCAGTTTAGGAGTAACTCCTAGAACGGGGCGGGGCTATCATCAGGACCTCCCTAAGAGGGTGGTGGTGGGTTACGTGAGTTGAGTCGTGGAAAACACTCAGCCCTGTGCTGTCAGCAAGAACTTCGTGCAGCGATGGACGTGAAGCTCTCGAGCTCTTGAAATGGGGCTTTGTTTGGCCAAGGAAGTGAATTTATAATTTCGTAAATCAATTTAACTGTAAATAGCCACATGTGGTTTGTGTATGACTCAGGCTTGAAACAATGCATGGCAAACCGTAGGTCCTTCATAAATGCTTGGTAGGAATATTGTCCTGCCACGTTATCTTCCAGAGTGCTGATCTGCATCCCAGCAGCAGCATGGAGGCCGCCCTGGGGTCGTTCTCCAACGCCAGTCTGATTATGCCTCTCCGCTGCTCAAAGCCCTTCTGTGACTTCTCATTGTCCTCAAGATAATGGCCCAGATTTGTTAGTCTCATTGTGGTTACAACTTTTAGCACACTCTGGAATTACTTTTTCCTGCAGGACTGGGCACTTTGGTTTTTTGCCCACTTTCCTCCTTGACTGGGGCCTTGGGAGGGTGGGGACAAGGTCCGGCACTTGGTAGCTGCTTCATCACCAGAGGCCCTCTGTAGCTGAGTCCCTCCCACCTCTACTTCTTCTTCTCCAGCCAGTGCTGCATCTTAGCTGGCAGTCCCACCTCCGCAACATCTCAGCCTCTGAGCCTTTGCCTAGGCTGTTCCTTCCACCCAGAAAACCCTTCCAGGCGGACTCAGACTCAGCTTTCCAGCTCCCACCCCAACTGACCTCGTTCTGTCTGAGGTGCGGGAGCAAGGTGCTTGCTGTCTCCGAGCCTCAGTTTCCTGAACCGAAAAATGGGATGAGTTATCGATAAGATTAAAAGACCTGGCTACAGCCCAGCGGCCGGCAGGGGATTAAGTGGCTCATTGATGAGTGGTTGGTAGCAGCATAGGTGTGGCCGTCCCCACTAGTCACACACAGCCCCGCCCAGCCAGATCCCAGCCAGGTGGCCAGCGTCTCCAACTCCAGGTCTCTTTTTGGTTTTTTTTGGAGGAAATTCAAGGCCTCCCAGCAGCACAGCATGGAGCTGCGCGAAGTGTCGTTTTTTCAGCCACAGCCATGTCGCCTCTGCAGTGTCACCTCCTTCAGGCCTCACCCTTCGGGACACTGCTGGGTCCTCAGCTAATTCAGGTCCGATTGGGGAATCTCTGTCCCGCGTCACTAGCGTGGGTGCGGGTGCAGGGAACGCGGGGCGGCCATGGGGCCGGCCTGGAGGCTCCATGAGCAGGTGGCCGCACCCCTGCCCAGCCGCCCAGCATCTCCGCCCCCCCCTCCCTGCCCCAGAGAACTCAGGCACGTGTTCACACAAACACACCTGAATATTTACAGTGGCGCGATTCACAATGGCCAAAAGGAGGCGACCCCCGAAGTGTGCGGGACGGATGAATGGATACACAAAACGTGGTCCATGCTCCCACGTGCACGTCCCGCGGCCGCGAACAGGGGCGAGGCGTCCCCGACGCACTGCCCCCAGGGACGGACCCCGAGCCTACGATGCACAGGGAGGGGACCAGACACAGAAGGCCCCACGGGGTGTGAGTCCACGCGGGGGACACGTCCAGACCAGGCTCCTCCGCGGACGGGAAGGGGGCTCGCGGGGGCCAGAGACTGGGGGGCGGGGGAGGTGACTGTTCATGGGGACGAGGCTGCTTTTGCGGGTCTGAATGTCCTGGAATTAGGCACACGTGGTGTCTGTGCAACCTTGCGAATGTACTTAATGCCTCTGCATCGTACATTTTAAATTGGTAAAAATGGTGAATTTCATGTCACATGAAGTCTACCTTGAATTAAAGAAAATGCATCTTGTGCAGCGTCTCTCTCCTCCCGGGGCCGCCTCCGTGAGGACAGAGACCAGAGCCACCGGGTCAGAGTCGCAGCCCTGGCGGCCAGCCCCGGGGACAGGCACACAGAAAGGGGGGTGGGCGGGTGTCTGCAGAATGAATGAGCGTGTGAACGCGCCATCACAGGCACCTGCTCTCCTGGGGAAGGAAGAGTCCCATCTCCTCCGCTTCTGGACGGCCCACAGGGAATCTTGGTCGCGGGAATATTCTCGGAATATCTCCTCCTGCATCCCCTAAGTTGAAATCTGGTTTTTTTTCTTGCCCAAGCAACTCAGGGGGGGCCGGCCGCGCTCTATCGATGAGAGAGGGCATCAATAAGGGAAGGACCCGGTCCTTTAGCAAGTAAAACTTTTATTAAATAAACTTTCAGTGTCTCCAGACCAAAGAGAGGCGTTTGGACATTGAGATGATGCTCGCAGCTTCTCACCTGAACACGCCACAGTGACAAGGACCTCTCCAGCCGGAAACCCAAACCAAGTCCACCCAAAGGTCCCTCTAAGTCCCTTTCTCGTCTTCCTTTTCTGTGTGTGTGTGTGTGTGTGTGTGTGTGACGGTTTGTCTCCAAAAGTCGGTTTGCAAGTTGAAACTTCATGAAATTACTCGTAGCAGAAATAAAGTACATCGTACAAATCACGTAGGTCTTCGATGTGGAGTATAAAAATGGTATTTACAGCCAGTAAACATGGACCAGAAGGACACGCCACGGCACACCCGCACGCACTCCCAAGCGGGCCCGGCGGAGGGCTTGGCAGGTGCCGGGGACGCGCACGAGGCCCCCTCGTGGCCCCTGGGCACGCGCACGCAGACGCACGGGACACAGGCACGCTAGAGTGTCTCGGAACGATTATCAAACTCTGGAATAGCGAAACAAGTTGGTCATAAGATTTTTTTTTTCTTTTCCTTTTTTTTTTTTTTTTGCTGTTTGTTTTTTTGTTTTTTTTTTCTGGGTCAGTCAACACATTTTGGTAGAAACAAAAGGGAATGCTGTTGTTTTTTTTGTCTTTACAAATTTTTTTTTTTCTTGAGCTTAGTAAGTTCTCTGGCGCCTCACTTGGCAAGAGGCTCCACTGACGTCCAACGAACCTGACTCTGTGCTTCAAAGTGGGTTTTCACGGTTCGAGTAGCTGTACAGAGATGCCCCGCAAGGACCTCCCTCCCCGCCCCGACTAGGAAACAAAAATCCACTGTCATCTGATTTTTTCCCCCATTTTGTTCACTTTTCTTCTTTGTATCTGCTCAGAAAGACCAAAATTAAAAAAAAAAAAATCCGTAGAGGTATTTCTGGTAAAGGGGTGCTGGGACGGTGCAGGTTGGCTTGTCCAACGCGCTTGGCAATCTTGGTCATGAGATCGTGAACTCCAGGCTGGTGATCCGAAGGCAGGGAGGGTGGCTGCCTGCCCTTGGGAGGGGGCGCGAGGGGCGGGGGGCTCCCCCGACCCTGTCTGCCCCTGACGGAAAGCTAAGGGCTATTGGTCACATGAGTAAGGCTATGACGGGGGAGAGGTGGGGAGGGGGGTTCTCTTTTGTGCCTACATCGGGGAAGGCAGGGCCCTGGGGTGAGGGAGGGGGTAGGGGTTCCGGAAGCTGCAGCTAAGACCAGGGACACTCGAGCTGGCTGAGCCCAAAGGCCTGCGAGAACCGTCGGCAGCAGGGGCCCAAAGTCCTGGAGGTGTATCGCCTTGGCTGATGATTCCCAGTGCTTCTCGGCGCCCTGGTCTGACATGACAGCGGGAGATGGGGAGACACTGGGCTGCCCGGTCATCCTCAGCCCTTCTTATGTCCCTGCTGAGTGACCGGGCCAGGGTCACCTTCTCTTGGATGGAAGGAAGTCGGAAAAGTTTGGTCCCATGATCTATACTCAAAAAATATATATACTGTCTATAGCTCTATATATATATGCATATATATATATAGGAAAAGTTGTGATTTAGTTTGGGGAGCCACCAAGGAGGGGGCGGTGAACCCCTTGGCCCCCAACTCAGGAGCCCCCTCCCCCCAGCGCGGAGGCAGACCACGAAGCCCCCTCCCCGTTCCATGTGGCCTTCAGTAGTGTTTCACATTAAGGGGGTGTGGGGAGGGGCAAGGGGCGACGGGAGAGGAGAGGGAGGGCTGGTGTCCAAACTCGGTTGTAATTTACGGAAAACTCCGGGATCGGTTGGAAGCGGGAAGCCCTCCTGGGGTGGGAAAGCCCCTCACCTGGCGGAGAAGGGAGGGGCGTTAGGGTGCGGTGATGGGGGGCCTACATCGCCTCCCACCCACACCCCCTGCCCTGGCCAGGCTGGGTTCTGGGAACCCAAGGGTCCCTGTCTTTTCACAGAGAGTCCATTTCCAGATCCGGAGGCCAACAAACCATCTCGGAAGGGACTTTGGGTCGCTGAGCCCATTTCCTCCCGCAACCTGGGGCCGAGAGTTGTGTTTATTCTTGTCTCCCCTGCCTGGCTCTCTGCCACTGAAGCTCCACGGAGGCAGCTCCGCCCCCCAAGCCCCGCCCCGTGTCTGGTCATTCACAGCAGGTGTGGCCCCAAGCGCGGGGAAACAGAGCCTAGCGCATAGTAGGTGCTCAGTAAGGATTTGCTGTCCCAGAGCGTTCAAGTGCATGGGCATGCTAGTTGCCTGATCCCGTCACTGAATACCCGCGGATCTGTGGGTGCCGATTTGAGAGTGGGAAAAGCAGGCGCAGCCCCTAACTGAGCACCTACTTCGCGCCAGATCCCAGGCGTGGCGCTTTGATGACGACGGCGCTCGCAATGGAAAAAAGAAAACCGAAACAAATGATCAAGAGCTTTCCAGGTGGCGGGTCCTGGGCTCGGCGGGGAAAACACCGCATCCCCAAGCGGATCCTCCCTGCTGCCTCTCGGGAGGCCACTCACAAAACCCATTCCACAGATGAGGCTCGTCAAGGCTTGCGGTCGGTTACGTTCCCCCACTGGCCCCTTAGGCTCACTGTTCCTTCCCCAGAGAAGGTGTTTAGTTGTTGATAAAGTTGTTCTCTCTGATGGCAAAATACACTCTTGGGGGTGTGTTTGGGGGTATCTTTGGGGGGGCAGGCTGGTGAGCAGGGCAAACATTCTGCTTTCTCACCAGCCCACAGAGCACGAATTACACCAAAGGAGGAGCTATGACGGGGGCCCAGCTGCGAGATTCACATGACGGGATGGGACAGAAGCGCCTCCCTACACCCCACTCCACCCCAGACCGAACCTGGCCTCTCAGGCGAACTTCTATTCATCCTTCAAAGCCTTCTTCTGGAAGGATTCCCCAACCACCCCCAGACCCTAGTTCCACCCTGTCCCAGCCCCGACCAAAGGGGGGTGGGGGAATGCTCTAGTCTAGCTCTGTCCACACCGGCCCAACCTGAGGGCCCCTCGTGGCCTCCAGCAGCATCCCCGGGGGCTGGGGAGGGTTTGGAGAACGAGGGGGTGTTTGGCCAAGACGGGGTGGGTGCGGGGGTGGGTGTGGGTGGGGCCGCCTGGCGGCTCACCTGGGCCAGGCCCGCAGCCTCCGGGCGGCTGTGGGCGCGGTCAGTAGGGGTGTCCCGGGTCTTTGGGCCGCTTCAGCTGCACTTTGAGCCTCTTCATGCCGATCTGAAAGCCGTTCATGGCCTGGATGGCCGTCTGCGCGCTGGCCGGGTTGTCAAAGCTCACGAAGCCTGCGGAGACCGGGGTGGACCCGCGATGGTGGGCAACGTGGGCGTCCTCCGCTTCCTCCAGTGCTGCGGCCCTGGCTTCCCGGCTCGCGGGGTCCTGGGGGCGGGGGGTGTGCGCTCGCAGGGGCAGGTGAGCCCGGGGAGGTAGGGGGGCACGCCAGGGCACACACAGCAGCCCGGAGCTGGGTTCTGACACCCTCTGGACTTGCATGCCTCTGGGGACGGGGTGCTTGCTCCTTACCTGGGGTCTGCTCTGCTGAGACTTCCCACAGGTGGAGGGGACAGGTGGGTGAGGCCCCTGGAGGTCCCGCGAGGGCCATGTTCTCCCTCCCTCCCCATCCTGGCTGCCTGCCTCCTTCCTGGATGCTAACCCTTTGCCCCTCCGAGACCGCTGTCTATCTGGGATCCTGACTGTGCATCAGACTCTCTGTCTCTGTGTGAGTGTCCTTGTGTCTCTTCTCTCTGTCCTTCTTGTCCTCTTCCTCTCTCTGCCCTTTTATCTCTCTTTCTCTATCTCTGTCTCTCTCTGTCTCTGTCCAGCTCTCTACCCCATCTCCCCCCGCTCCCCCCAGGCAATCAGAAACATCCTAGCCTGCCGCTCCTCAAGCTTCCACCAGCCGCCCCAACTCGCTCCACCTGCCGCCCCGGGCCACCCTGCCCTACTCCTGCCCCTCACCTCCCGGTCCTCACAGGCTTCCCAGGATGGTGTGGAGGCCACAGGGGCTGGGGGCCCTCTGGGGTGAGGGACTGCATGCCCAAGCATTGGGGGCGGGGATCCCCGAGCTCTGGGTGGGGGGCCGGGTGGGGGGCCGGGTGGAGAGATGTCGGGGGCAGTGATGAGCGGTCCTGGAGAGGCCCACTGGGGAGCCATGGGGGAATGTGGAGCTGGGGGAGTGATGTCTTCACGTCTACCATCTCCCCTAACACCTGTTCCCTGCTATACTGATCAGGAAACTGAGGGTCAGAGAAGGCACAGGACTCCTCACTGTTGAGAAGGATTGAGTGGGTTTTCCTCCACACGCTGCCTACTTCGTCCTGCAAGCGGGACGCTGAGGAGGCGCCTGGGCACTGGCAGAAGGCCCTTATCTGTGTGACCTCGACCGTTCTGTGCCTCTTGTTCCTCCCTCGGTAAACTGGGGCAACTCTTCTCTTTCATGGTTGGATACTGAGTATATACAGGAGGTGCTTACTAAATAGGCAACAGTTGGCCTTTTGAATACAACAGGGTGAGATTAAGAGTCCACATTTCAAAGTCAAATGGACTGGTTCCAATCTAGGTTCTGCCTCTTTGCTGCTGTGTGAACTTGGAGGCGTCCAAGGCCCTGTAGGACCCGCCCCGTCCCCTCTCTGGCCTCCCCTCTTCCCGTTCTCCCCTCACTCACTCTTCTCCAGCCACATGGGGCTCCTGGCTGGCCCTCCAACACACCAGGCATAGTTCTGCCCCAGGACCTTTGCACGTGCGGCTCCCTCTGCCCGGAACCCTGTACCCTAGACATCCTGGGGCTGGGAAACCTCATCATTTGGGTCTCAGCTGAAACATTACCTCCTGCATACCGGCTTCTGTGTTCGTAAGAGTAGATGGTGATGGTGTGCTTCCTGTCATTTATAACCCCCTGGCCTACGACCTGCCTTGTTTATTTCCACCTTCCACCCGTAAACCTGTGCTTTTCAACTCCGCAGTCGCTGGCCATGGGTGGTCATTTGGATTTGGATCTGTTAAAACTAAAACTTCAGTTCTGTGGTTGAACTGCCCCCCTTGAGGTGCCTGGCAGCAGACGGCAGAGGCGTGGAGAACATCTCCGCCAGTGGAGAAAATTCTGTTGGGCAGTGTGGCAAGACTGCGAGCTTTGGAGGGCTTTGGAGGAATTTTGTTGGCTTTCTTCACTGCCTTGTACCAGCACCCAGCGTGGTGCCCGGCACACAGTAGGTGCTTAATAAGTGCTCACTCTAACTTCTAAATGTGATTTTCTTGGACCACACCTGTCTCCCGGCCAACCGCGCCCTCCCACGCCCCTGTTCCTCGGCCGCCCGCGGAGTCGGGGACGGGGCTGGCCAGCAGGAAGGGGTGTCCGCGGCAGGTACTCACCAAAACATTTGCTCTGGTTGGTGGCCCGATCCATAAACACCTTGGAGGAGATGATATTGCCGAAGGGCAGGAACATCTGCGTCAGCTCCGTGTCTCCAAACTCCTGGGGGAGGTGGTAGATAAACAGGTTACAGCCTTCGGGACCTGCAGGTGGGGGAGAGAAAGACATAAAGCCCCCAAGGAGAGGAGGCGGACCCCCCCGGGGGAGGGGCGCGGGACCGGAGCCCACCTCTGGCATCTCCAGCTGCTGGGGGAGGTGCCTGTGACCCCAGGAAGCAAGGGCCTGGAGAGGGCGCAGGGGTGGGGGGGGAGAGGCAGGGTGTGCTTACCCTTGCCTGTCTAATCCCACACTTGGGTACCCCGAACCTCTGATGGTCCTCAGGCCCCAGAGAGTTTACAAAACTCAGATGGTCCCTCACCGCAAAACCGAGATAAATCCCTCAATGCCAGACCCTGGATAATCCCCAAATCCCAGACAACCGGAAACCCCTGAAAAATCCCTAAACCGGAAACGCCAGACCGTTTACGATAGCGGATGAATTGTACGTGGGGTGTGCGGACACTCTGTGTATCTTTGCACTAATTCTGTAAATCTAAAACTGGTTTTAAAACAAAATATTCATGTCTTACAAATCCCATGATCACAGAATAAGACAAGTCATTCCCGGGTCCCAAACCCCAAATATCGAGATAGTTTTCAAAACCATGGATAATCCTCCAAACCTTGAATAATTTTCAAGACTCAGATGACACAAAAATAGAATCAAGTAAGATTAAAAAAAAAATTCTGTAGTCCCCAAGCCACCTGGTAATTTTATTCTATTTTTATTTATTTTTAAGTAGGCTCCACGCCCAACGTGGGGCTCCAACTCAGGACTCCGAGATAGAGGGTCGTGTCCTCTACCGACTGAACTAGCCAGGCGCCCCCCTACCCCCGTCCCCACCTGGGAATTTTAAAATGATATACTATACCAACCAGGAATAATTTTTTAAAAGCACAGCTAACTCTCAAAACCATCCCCGCCCCAAATAATCCCCAATGCACGAGTCATGTAACATCTATAAATAACAATCAAATTTAAAAACCTTCGTTATGTGAAGCTGTGAACAGTCACCAAGCCTGCCCCTAATCCCAAACCAACAGATGACCTTCTCCCATGCCCCCACAAAACGCGAACCCCCAAACCACCAAAAATCCCCTTCGGCCCAGAAATGAGTATTCTCCATCCCAGGAAACAGAAGATCCAAGATTACCCATTGACATCCAACCCTTATCTTCCTGATTAGGACCACAGTGCTAAGAATGCTTGTTTTTCAAATGCAAGTGTGTTCCAACGTGATCATCATCGCGGTTGATGTGGACGGCACGATCTCGATCGCGACACAGACGTTTCGGTGGCTAGTGAGCCATCTCATCTCCGAGAAACACGGAGTGAAGGCGGAAAGCCGCCCCCAGCTGAGTCGGACCCCATGAGAGCACGACGCGTGCGTGCACGCTCCCCGCAAACACACACAGTGGGAACACCTACCGCTCCCTCGGCTCCCCGAGCGCGTCGTGAGCCACACACATCCCCGTCTGGGGTTACGACTCCCCGTCTGCCTTCAGACGAGCCTCTTTCCGCCACGTGACAGCAGCCCACGCCGCAACCCTTCCCATCAGTGCTGCCTCCACGTGCAAACCTGAGGTCTTTGCCGGGATAAAGTGCCATGCTGACCGTATTTTTTTAATCTGCTCGCGGGCGTGACACTGTGCTACCATTTTTATTAGGGCTCTATCTTTTCTTTCGTTTTGCTTTGACGGGTCACGGACAAAAGTTTGGAATGGTGCGAGCGAGAGTCCTGTAGATCGTCGGGCGAGGTGGGACTCTCCAGAATGCTGGTCGTGAGTGACAGCAGGGCTGATGACCCCTGCGCTAGCTTTGACGCCCTCAGCCCTGGTGGAGGGAAGCTGGAGCAGGGACCGGGGAGGGAGACACTCAGGTCCGAGCCATCCACAAAACAGTGACCCGAGGCAGCGGGGTCCTCTTTGAAGCTCGCGCTGGCCCGCCCTGGCTGGGGAGTGCAGGGGGTGTGGGGAGGTCGCTGAAAGTCGCATTGGAGCTGCCAGTACCGCCAAATTTTCATGCCTGCCATCTGTGCCTTTAACCACAGAGCCCCCCGGAGACAGAAAATCTGACGGAGAACGGGGTAGGGGCTGGTCGGCAGAGCTGGGGACCCTTCAGCCTAGAGTTCGTCTCCAAAGCTCAGCTCCTGTTTCCTGGCAGTGGCCCCCTTCCAAGCGCCAAGGGCAAGGGCAAAGTGGGGCAGAGCCTCAAAGAACTCAGTCTGCAGGCCAGGCCATTCGCAGAGCTCCCCGGCCATGGGGCAAGTGGGTCACCTCTCCCCCACCCCCACTAGCTGGATGGACAAGGGAAAGGGCCTTCCTGGGTGCTGAGCCACACTGTGTGTCAGGAACGGCCCTGCCTCCTTCCCAGTAACACCTCTTGACCCAGATGGTCGCTCCCGCTGCAGAGGAGGAAACTGAGGCACGGGGCAGTGACGTGCTTTCCTTACGGTGTCACAGTCAGAACTGGGTGGATCCGAATCCTGGACTGTCTGACTCCAGAATCTAAATCCTCCCTCCTTCCACTTTACTGGGGAGGCCTCAGTTTACCGGAGATATCTCATCACCGCCCCCCGCCCTTGCCCGCGCCCGACCTCAAGATGAGCGTCCTTTCCAAAAACTCAGAGAATCGTCCAGTCCTGGAGAGGGCAGCTGGTGGCGGTGGGGTCACCCCTAGTCCCGCTAGTCCTAAGGTTCCCACTTTCCAGAGGAGGGAGCTGAAGCTCAGAGAGGGTGATTCGGTTTCCCCAGAACACCCAGGGGCCGCGTCAGAGCTCGAACCCAGGTCTGTCTGGCCCGCAGGCCGCCCTCTTGGCCGGGGTTCCCCGAGGTCCCGCACCAGGCCAGGCCAGGTGTCCTGGAGGTGGAGGGGGCGGTCAGAGGGCGGGGCTGGCGCCCAGGGGAGGTCGCGGCCCCCTCACCTTCTCGCTGCTGCTGCTGCAGGAGGGGCGGCGGCTGGGGGACGCTGTGCGCGATGGGCGTGATGGCCGCGGTGGGGTACATGGCTGCGGAGACCGGGAGCGAGACACAGGGCGGAGGCGGGTGTGAGGCCGGTGGGCGGCCCGGGGAGGGCGGGGGCGGGGCCACCGCGGTCTTGGGAGGGAGGCGGGGCGTGCCCGCGGCGGGCCTAAGGGAGGGGCCAAGGCGCAGGGAAGAGTGGGGGCGGAGCCATGACTCGAGGGGGTGGGGCCAACGCCTCAACTCAAGAGGGGGCGTGGCCACAGCCGGGGGCGGGCCTGAAGGAGGGGCCAAAGCCACACAAGCTCAGAGTGGGTGGGGCCAGAGTTTGAGGGGCAGGGCCATGGCTGAGGGCGGGGCCCTCACAGAAACGGGGCAGGATACGAAGGGCGGGACCAGACGCTGCAAGAGCCGCGGAGGGGTGGAGCCAAAACCTGGGATTGGGCCAGGGCCAGAAGTAGGAGGCGTGGTTAGGTACAAGAGGGAAAGCCAAACGAAAGGGTGGCCCCTGGGAGGCGGGGCCAGAAGCGGGGTGTGACCAAGGGGCGTGGCTAGACAGGAAGGAAGCCAGGGCCGAGGGGGTGGGGCCACGCCCGAGAGTGGGCCGGACTGCCCCCGTACCTGTGTACTGCTGGACTCCGGAGAAGGCGGGATGGAGGGTCTCGGCTACGGTCGGGCTCTGAGCTGCGGGGTAGAACGAGGGGCTGAGTGGGACGGGGGCACCAGATCTTCCATCCACCCCCGGTCCTTAGGACCCGGAGGAGAGCAACAAACATCCGCCCCACCTTCACCTCTGCATAAACGTTTTACAGGTATGGTCCCCATTTTACAGGTAGGAAAACAGGTTCAGAGAGGTGAAGCAACTGGCACAGGGGCCACTCGGATAGGCGATGGCAGAAGTCCAACAGGGCTCCAGAGAGGTTTAACCATCAGCCCCATCTCTCTGTCCCCATCCGGATCCCCTCGCTCTTCCCCTTTATTCTCTGGATTCTCCGGGACTTCAGGCCTCTGCTCCTGATCACCCCCCACCCCCATCCGTTTCCTTCTCTCCCACCCCAAGCCTCACTCATCAGACACCCCGTGGATCCCCCATTTGACTGTGACCTCCTGACTGCTCCCAGGGGAGGAGGTAAGAGGAGGGGAGAGGTTGTCCAGACCACTAGAGCTGGTGCATCAGGGGGAAATTTCAGCCAAAAGATTCGGCTCGAATGGAGAGAGGTTACTAGAGAATGGGGGGGGGGGCAATGACCGTAAAGGGGTCACATGAACGAATCACGTGTGGAGATGGAGCATTGTGGTGGTGGTTACACGAATCTATGCCTGTGATAACATGGCACAGACACCCCCACACACACACACGCGCACGTGCATGAGTGCACACAGAAAGGGGTGCAGTGTGAATAAGATGTCCAACTCGTGTTGAGTTCATTGTATTGTACCAATGTCAGCCTCCTGGTTTCGACAATGTGCTCGGGTTATGTAGGCTGTTGGCACGGGTGGTGGGCTGGGTTGGAGGGACCGGGACCTCTCCGTACTATTTTTGAAACTCTCTGTGAGTTCCAATCATTTCAAAATAAAAATAAATTATCCTCAATGGTGGAAACGCAGATGACTTACTTCACCTGAGCAAGGTGTTGGAGGAGGCTTGCCTGGGGATTTCGGTATAGGGTGGGGAAAGGTGGGACCTCTGCTTCCCAAAGGCAGGGCCCAGCCTAATTCGGTGCAAGGCTAATACTGAATGGATGAATGCAAGAATGAATATGGGTTCTGATATCTTCCTCAATAGTGTCAATTAATAATTAAGATTGAGGGTGCTGTTCTTGGTACAGGTGATGTGCTAAGCATTCGACATGCTAATTTCATCATCAGTGCAACCTCATGAAATGACTGATGTCATTGGCCCCATTTTCCAGGTGAGGAAACTGAGGCCCAGAGACTCACAGAGACCACCTGGGACCACCGAACTGGAATTTGACCCCAGAAATGTCTGGCTATAAAGTACGGCCTCTTTCTCTGTGCCCACAGCTCACGTCTGTTCAGCTGAGACTCCCTGTGGTTCCCGGGGGGCCATGGCATGGGAAGTCCTGCTTGTCCCAGAGACACCCTCCCTGCCCGCCCGCCCCCCAGTAGGTCCCAGGGGACCACTCCAGTTACCTGGGTAGGGCACAAGGCCATTGGCATACACGGTCTCTAGGGCGGGGTGCCCCCCAGGGAAGGGCACAACCCCCGCGAAGCCATTGGTGATGGGAGCCACGAGCCCGGGCACGGCAGTGGTGCCAAGCAGCGGGGGTGAGTGCAGTCCTGCAGAAAGGAGGAGCGCCATGGGGAGCCTGAGCCTGGCCCTGGCCCTGGCCCTGCCCTGCCCACCCATCCTTAGGCCCCTGGCGGACTCTCACCAGAGGCAGGGGCGATGGGCGTGGCAGGCAGCCCGTTAAGGCTGACGGCGCCAATCTGCTGGATGTGGCAGGGTGAGAAGGCCACGCCAGGGCTCAGGTAGCTGCCCGATGTGGACAGGACCGTTGTCTGCTGCTGCATGAGCTGGGGGTGGAAAGGGAATCAGTGTGCACAATGGGGGCGGCACCTGCCCTGAGGTCACGACTCATGGGAGGAGGCCTGGTCCTCCAGTGACTTGAGTGGGGGAGGGGGTCAGCCTGGATCTCTTGGCTCAGGCTGGGTCAAGGCTCAGTTACAAACCGGGGCTCAGTGTGGGATCAAGGCTCTGTCTAGGATCGGGGTTCAGCCCTGAGATGAGGGCTGAGTCAGGAATTTGGACTTGGTCTGGGATCGGCGATCAGCCAACACTGAACTCAGCCAGGGTTGGGTCTCAGTGTGGAGTCAGCCTTGATTTAGAGGCTCCTTTTGGGTTGGAGACCCAGCCTAGATTTAGGGCCTAAGCATGGGGCCGTGTCAGTCCAGAGCTGGGGTTCAGCTTGGGCCTGGGCCTCAGTTCCTGGCTGGGGGCTCAGCTGGGGTTGGGGTGGGGCTCAGAATTCAGCCTGCATTTGGGGACTC
The DNA here is from genome assembly GCA_028534135.1 of Potos flavus. Classification (NCBI taxonomy): domain Eukaryota; kingdom Metazoa; phylum Chordata; class Mammalia; order Carnivora; family Procyonidae; genus Potos; species Potos flavus. The sequence goes on along the minus strand of CM052898.1, from coordinate 1,379,811 downwards.
AACCATGACCAGGATAGGACCGTGAGTCAGAGAGAGTAGGCAAGAGACAGAAAGATGAGCAGAGAGGCAGAACCCCCAACAGAGCATGAATGGAGAGAGGGAGAGACCGAGCCGGACCCCCCGAGTATGTGGGGAACCCTGCTGGAGACGGAAGTGCAGCTGCTGGGGTCACTCACAGCCTGGGCGTAGGCACTGTAGGGGCTGAAGGGCAGAGTGAGGGACGGCGTCAGGATGCCTAGCTGCCCCACCATCTGCTGCATGCGCCGCAGGGTCCGCTCCTTGTCCGTGTCGGCGAACTTGACCACCAGGCTGGAGGAGGCACCCTTCAGGGGCAGCGGCAAGCAAGGAGGGAAAGAAGGAGGGAGGTAGCCAGGACTTTGGGGTTCCCGGAACCATGCCAGCTCTGGCCCTCGGGGCGGGGGGGGGGGGAGCTCTGTACATGCCGGCAGCTGCCGGTCCTGCCCGTGGGCCCGCACGTAGCTGCAGGACACCTATGTCACAGCGAGAACAGCTCAGAGATCAGCATCCTGGGTCTCGCACTTGACCGTGTGCAGCTGCCTAAGGGCACAGGTGGAGCCTCGCGGCCCAGGGGGTCGCGTCTGGGGCCCAGTAGAGGACCCTGACTATCAGCCACGCTCTCGAAAATGGAGAGTCCAACTGGTGGGACCCAGGTGGAGGACCCTGGAGCTGTCACTCACACCTGAGGACAGGTGAGACCCCAACCATAGGAGGGGACATGCCCCCTTTGCTGGAGAGCTCACTGCCCAATGCGCCCCATCACTGGTCAGCTGTGTGCGTGGGAGAAAGCCTGGCCTCATGGTGAGCCCGAATCCTGCCTCCAGGGGCTCCAACTGAGGCCCGAGTGCCCAGCGTGCAAGGGCTGGAGGCTCTGACGCTCCTTGCTCTTCTCACCCATTTGAGAACAGCTGAGAGGAGAGGGTTCTCTAGGGCCTGTATTCCCCGTGGCAGATTCGGACATTCCTATACCGCGACTGTGGCTCCTGGCCCCTCCCCCAGGGGGCGGGGCTACTCCCTGTGCCGCCGGGTCCTCCCCGACCTCTCCCCGCCGCAGGCTTGCCCCCTGCCCATCCCCACTCCGCCCGGGGGACGTTTCCAACCGACCTGGCCCCTTCCCTGCCCTGTCAAAACCTTCCATGGCTCCTCATGGCCCTAAGAACCCCGTGCTCCCCGGCCGTGGGCTGCAGCCCCTCCAGCCCTCGGCCCTGCTCCTCTGGGGCTGCGCGCCCCACCCCATCCTTGTTGTCATGCCCCACGCCCTCCCCCCCACCCCCCGTTCCCCTGCTGGCCACCACAAAGCCACAGCACCCCTCAGGTCCCACCCCTCCAGGACACCCTCTTGTACACTCACACACACATGCACACACTCTCACACACGTTCCCCACACACGTGCACACTTACGCACACGCACGTTCAGTCACACACACCCTCACCACGCATGCTCACACATTCATGTGTCTAAAACCATAACCTCACACACCACACCCCCATGTTCATACACTCACACACGTACGCACACTACGCATGCTCACGCTCACACCCACATGCAGACTCACTATGCACACCCCCACACATTTGCACACACACGACCACCACCCACACAAACACACACAGATGCAAATACATCCACAAATATGCGCACACATTTACACGCACCATGCACACCACACTTAGTTGCACACATGCATTCACACGATACATTCAGGGACCACGATCACACGTGTACACATGCAATCACATACACGCATATTCACGCACACACTCGCCCATCCACACACACTCACATACTCGCCCTCACATATGCCCACAAATGCATGCTGCGATCGTTCCCCCCACATCAGCCAGGCAGGCCCACACACACACGTGCGCTCAGTACACACATGTATAAACACACATGGGCACACACATGCACACTGCACAAGCCACTCACACAAACACACCCGTTCAACACACTGCCACAAATGCACTAGCACACACACATATCCATATTCACACACACACACACCCCCCTCATGTGCACATTAACAGTCACCTACTAACAACCACATGCACACACACACACATAGCCACACACTAGCAGTACCTCCGCGAGCACTCCCACACACGTACTCGCACGCTCGCACGCTCGTACGATCCACACATGCACAAGCGCACACTCACCTGCATACACGGGCCCACATCCCCATCAGAGACTCCGCCTCTCTCTCCACCTGTGCCTTACTGATGAACAGCAAGTGGCTACGGGATGGCGGAACGGTAGGCAGAGGTTTTGTCCCCGTCCCCTCCCCCCTTCCGCACGCCCAGCCCCGTGGCCCAGGGTGGTCCCTACTCACCGGCATGGTCTGGCTGCCGTGCAGGGCATGGATGGCCGCCTGGGCCTCAGTGTGCGAGGAGAACTTCACGAAGGCACAGCCTGCCCGAGAGAAGGAAAATGCGTGAGGGGTGACGGGGTCTTTCTGGGTGGGGAGGGGCCACAGGAGAGGGGACCAGGAGCCCTGGGCGGCGGGTCACAAAGTCAGGACAGACAGCCGGTCATGTGCTCAGACAGACGGCTGGACAAAAAAGGAAGAGGCAATAAGAACAGCGTGCAGAGTATGACGTCAGCCAGGTGGTCTCCCATCACTCAGAAAGCCACCAGAGACACAGGTGTTGGTGGCTCGCACAGTCGGAGAGGCACCGTGAGGCAGTGTGCAGTCGGCGGGGTAGGGGAGAGCTGGAACGAGTGAAGGGCACAGGTTTAGAGAACACCCACCAGCCACCAGCCGCTGACACTGTGAGATCGAGTTGTAATCAGATATGCAGAGAGAAAGTGACAAACGTTCAGACACAGGCACTGAGATACAGTGCTGTGGGCACACTCAGGCACGGATATGTTCAGACCCAGACAGATAAGCCCATGTGACCGGAGTTGGAGAGATGGGGACAAAATAAATAAATAAATAAATACCAGACAGGACAGACCCGGCTGGCCAGCCACGCGGGAAGAAATCAGAAATCAGGCAGCCCAGGCAGCCAGGGACCACCAGACACAGGCAAATTCAGACACAGAGTCATAAGGAGAGACTACTAGACGTAGTTCCAGACGGGCGGACTACTGTGGAAAAGCCAGGCAGACTGGGGGTGGGGTAGGACAATGGAATGTTCTAGAATTAGAGAGTGGCAATGGTTGCACAATTTTTTGAACATACTGAAAAGCACTTCACTGTACACTTTCAAAAGGTGAATTCTATAGTATGTAAATATCAATTAATAAAAGACAAAAGGGGTTCCTGGCTGGCTCAGTCCGGAGAGTATGCAACTCTTGATCTTGGGGTTGTGAGTTTGAGCCCCACATTCGATGTAGAGATGATTAAATAAATCAACTTTTAAAAACATTTAAAAAATAGGGGGCCTGGGTGGCTCTGTGGGTTAAAGCCTCTGCCTTCGGCTCAGGTCATGATCTCAGGGTCCTGGGATCGAGCCCCGCATCGGGCTCTCTTTTCAGCAGGGAGTCTGCTTCTCCCTCTCTCTCTGCCTGCTTGTGATCTCTCTCTCTGTCAAATAAATAAATAAAATCTTAAAAAAAAAATTTAAAAAATAAAAATAATTTAAAAAGAGAGAGAGAGCGCCAAGCAAATAGGGACCACGGGATACATTCTGTCCTAGAAGATAAAAAGTTTCCAGGGCCAGAGACAGGCACGGCAAGAGCTGGTGCCTGACAGGTGAACCCAAAAAGGTAGAACAGGTAGACAGACAGACAAAGACACCAGATACACGAAGACCCAGGCAGAAATAGTCATTTAGACACTAAGGCAGAAAGAGTCAGAGACTAAGAGACGCAGGTGGAGTGATGCCCATCGCAGTCACAGTCACGTGGGCAGACAGGGAGGTCGCTGTGGAGCGTTAAAGTCTTTCCTAGATGTTCATCCAGGATCAGGCAGACAGTCCACCGGAAACTGTCCCACAGAGTTAGGTGGGCACAGGCGGCGCGCGGGCAGGACCAGCTGGGACCGGACAGGCTCCGCCCACCCAGCCCACGCCCCCAGGAGCCAACCCCCGCCTCCCACGTGCCTGGCCCCGCCCCCAAGAGCCAACCCCCGCCTTCTCAAGTGCCCAGCTCCGCCCCAGGAGCCAACCCCGCCCCCCCACGTGCTAGGCCCCTCCCCCAGGAGCCTGTCTTGCCTTCTCACGTGCCCGGCCCTGCCCCTCAGGAGCCAACCCCGCCCCCCCACGTGCCCCGCCCCGCTCCAGAAGCAAACCCCACCTTCTCAAGGGCCCGGCCCCGCCCCCAGCAGCCAAGCCCGCCCTCCCACTGCCCAGCCCAGGCCCATCCTCCCACGCGCCCAGCTCCGCCCCCGGGCCAGTCCCGTGCCCGGCCGGTCACCTTTGCTGCTGCCGTCAGGCCCGCGCAGCACGGTGCATTCGTCGATGACCCCAAAGGGCTGGAACAGCCGCAGCACGTCCTCCTCCGACTGCTGCTTGTTCAGCATCCCCACAAACAGCTTCCGGTCTCCTGTGGGCGGAGACACCCCCTCAGCCGAGTCCCGGCCTCCGGGAATTTCTCGGTCCCTCCAACAGAATGGAGGCAGCGCGGCGTGGGGGGAGCACGGCTGGCCCCTGCTCTGCTTGTGTGTGGGAGGACACAGCCACACGCTTCCCTGCTCCGGGCCTCTCCATCCTCCCACGTGCCATGCACGGCTCCTCTCCAAGCCTTTGCTCACGCGGCGCCCCCCTCCTCGAACGCCCTCCCTTCAACCCTCCAGGGCCACCGACCGCTTCCCTGCTCCCACCCTCCGGGCAGAGATGGTCTCTCTCCTTGCCCGCGGAGGACCCACACATAGCACTAGTGTAAGAACTGCCTCGCCTCGCCTGGGTCCGTCTGTCTGCCTGCCATCTAGATTTCCCAGTGGGGGGTGGGCGCTGATGGCCCCTTTACCCTCGACAAGGGCCAGGCAGTCAATGTCTGTTGAACGAGTGCGGGCACCTGTGCGCACAGGACCAGGTGCCCGAAGCCTGGAGCCCCCATCTGCTGGGGTGGGGGTCTGGCTGGAGGCCGGACCGGCCAGCCTCTCTCGTGTGAGGCACCAGAGTCCCGCTCCCTCTGGTAACTGGGCTGCTCCCCTGTAATCAGGAACATGGCAGCTTCACCTCCCAGGGATGGCGAGCTGGGTTACTATGGAAACCTGTTCTCTGGCAGCTGTCACTCACGGGGATGGAAGAGAGAGGCAGAGAGACTGAGAGTCAGGGAGAGACAGGTTAGAGAGACAGGGAGAAACACGGAGATGGAGACAGTCAAAGAGAGAGACAGTAAGAGACAAAGAGAGACACATAAAGAGTGGAGAGAGAACCAGAGAGACAGAAGGAGAAAAAAAGATGAGAGAGAAAGAGGTATGGAGTGAGAGGGAGAAAGAAAAGGTGAGACAGAGACAGACAGACAGACAGAAGGAGGAGGAGGAGGAGGAGGAGAAAAAGAAGAGGAAGAATTATTAAGAGTGAGAGAGAGAAGAGAAGAGACGGAGACATGCAGACCTCCTTCGCCCCGCCCCATCCCAATCCCTGACCTACACTAGCAGCCTGCTTGGAGACTGTGAAAACAGGTCCCAGCCCAGATGGGCTGTACCAGGCTCCTACACATACACAGGGGTCCCAACAGCCCTGCCCCACACACCACCTCCAAGGCTGGCTGCTCCCCTTCAGCCCCCAATCCCCCTGAAATGGGGAGGGGTAGGAAAATCTCCAAGACCGGCTAGCCTTGGATGCCACTGGGGACAGCCGAGCGTACTCCTATGGTCACGTCCCCAACACGGTCCAGACCTACGCAGACGCCAGGCCTCCAGCCTGCATACCCGCACACCCAACCCGGAAGAGTCAAGCACACACGCTCGCACACACGCCTACGCCCGGGCCAGGCATGCACACGTGCACACAGGCCAGCAGGCAGCCCCACTGCATAAGCCACAGAAACACGCACACGTGCGCCCGTGCTCACACCCATCTGTACACAGGCATGCCAAGGTACGCATGCTCACGTATACACAAACACGCACACACACACACAGTAATTCCCCTGCAGGGTCCCTTCAGGGATCCCAGCCTCTCTGCCTCAGAAGACCTCCAACAATGCACCCTACGGGGAGTGGGGCATTTTAACCTCTAGGGACAAGCAGTTGGACCTAGCCAGCTGCCCCTCAATTCCTTCACTCCTGGGCCCGTGGCACTGTGGTTTGGAAGAGGGGACACAGCCCCCCTGCTCTCCTGCGCCTGCCCTAGCCAGGGGACTCTGCCTCTCCCACCACCATGAGCTGTGTGAGCAGAGAGGTGACGGCTACAGCCTTCTGATCGGAGATTCCCCTCCTTCCCCCATTCTTCTGCCACCCCCCCTCCTGGTGGCCACGGAGAGATGACAACTACCTCCGCGGCTTTCGCTGTCCGCCGGCTTCACCTGGATTGGCCGCGCCATCTGTGGAGACAGAGGGGAGGCGGAGGTCAAGGCTGACAGTGGGGGCATCAGGAGTGGGGGCTTCGCCTGAGCTCTGCCAGGCACCCTGCCCACCTCCCCGAGGCTCAGCGCCCACCAACTTCCAGCAGCAAACCAGTCAACAAGCGACACATGGTCCCACCTACGGGGCTTTGCTCATTGCTGTCTGGAAAACTCTTACTTTACCTTCAAAACCCGGTCACAATATTTCTTGCTGTATGAAGCCTTCTTGCCTTCTCAAGTGTAGTAGACTCTTTGCAAAGATGCCCAACCCCTCTAGTCCCCGTATGTGATGTGACTTTGCAGTTTCTCTCATCAAAAACTGGAGCCTGTTTCCCCACCCTTCTGTATCTGGACTTGGCCTTGTGACTTGCTCTGACCAGTGAAATGTTGTGGAAGGGAAGCGGTGGGAGTTCCAAGCTCTGGCTTCGAGAGACTTTGCAGCTTCCTCTTTTGGAAATCCGATATTGTGACAAGCTCAGGTGACAAGCCCAGGCAGGACAGGAGAACAGACCTCATTCCCTGAGAGGCCCCATGGAGAAACAGCATGTGAGAGTGAGACTGGCCTGTCCCAGCTCATCCCGGCAAGCCCTGCCTGCCACTGCATGAATGACCCCAGGAGAGACCAGCAGAAGAACCAGCCAGCTGAGCCCAGGCTGAGCTTACTAACCCACAGAATCAACTAATAGAATGGTTGGGGTGTTTGTTACTCAGCAGTAGCTGACTGATACAAGGGCAGCTACTTTTAGCCAGCTCTCTGAGCCTTGGGTGTGAGGACTGTCATATCTGAGTGGACCAGCTTTCAATCTAGACTCCTTGTTCTGGCCTCTGCCTTCGGCTCAGATCATGGTCTCGGGGTCCTGGGATCGAGCCCCACATCGGGCTCTCTGCTTAGCGGGGAGCCTGCTTCCCTCTCTCTCTCTCTGCCTGCCTCTCTCCTACTCGTGATCTCTTTCTCTGTCAAATAAATAAAATAAAAAATCTTTAGACTCCTTGTTCTGGACACTTCCATCCTCTGCCCCCCAGCACTGAAAATGATCCCCACCCCTAAACTGACCTGGCCATAGGGGTGAGCTAACGTGAGTATCTGAGAATAAACTCAAGGGATGTGGGAAATGGGTGGCATTTGCTTCTCTACTAATCTGAGAACAGAATCCTCCTCCAAGCCTCATGGCTCCTGGTGAACTCCTATTCATCCTTCAAAACCCAGCTCAAAAGCCCCCATGTAGGCAATCTTTCCACCCCTCTGGGTTCCTTCCTCCATCTGCCTCAGGGCAGGAAGTGTCTGTCTTGCTTTCTCAGAGCAGGCAGCTCTCCCCACACCAGGCAGGGAGAATCCGAGAAGCTTGCCAAACTGAATGGACCAGAAAGAATTGGCCGACGCACACCAGCATGGAAGGGTGGCTGGTACGTCTGTGCCCGGCCTGGGGTTGGAACAAGTGCCCATCCCAGACCCCCTCCCAGATCAGACCGTCCCCATGGCCATTCAGAGAAGGTGCTTGAGGGATGTCAGCTTTCTAGTCTCTCTGCAGACGCCCAGCAAGCTCCGGAGAGAGTCGCAGTTTTCACCGGGATTTACAGATGTCAACATCAAGGCCCAGACTATTTGTCCAAGGTCGTGGTGGGCGAGTCAAGGCACTAAGCCTTCCCAGATTTCAAATTTAAGGATCTTTCTACCCACTCCTATGAGTAGAGACCCCTCTCCAACTCTGAACCCCCAAATCTCCTTCCCTTTGTCTTAGACCCTATCTCAGCTCTGAGCCTCCCCAGGTCATCGGAGGCCCCTCCTCACTCTGCACCCTCTTTCCCTGAGCCCCCTCCCCCTCGCCAGCTTCCCTACCCTCTCTGAGCCCCTCGCATTCTGAGCGTTTGTTCCCCAGCTTATAGGGGCTGCCTCAATTTGAGCTCAGCCTTGGGAGCCCCAGAAGCAGAGAGGCCTTCCAGTGTCCCCAATTCCTGCCACCCAGCCACATCTGCAGAGGGACCCTGACCACCTGGGAAAGGCCAAACCACGTCTCCCTTCCCCCACCACGTACACACACACACACACACACACACACACACACACACGCCCTCTCCACCTGGGTACCACGCCCAGCTAGTTGGAGGCAGGAGGGGAGATTATTTTAACCAGATGGGACCAGTTTCTGGGCTGGGGGCAGACCGAGGTTGTGAAGGGAGGTGGGGGGAGTGGGGGCACCTGAGCTCCAGCCTCCTGTTCGCCCCCACCCCTCCCACCCCGCCTCCGCTGGCCCTCACCTCCTCCCTCCTCCCAGCACCTTGGGCAGATGAGGATGGGGTTGCCATGGCAACGCTGATTCACCACACGGAAGCTGGCAATTGTTGTTGCCATGGAAACCGCCTCTTAGGGGCGAGCCCAGCTCCTGCCTTGCACAAAAGAGATATTTAAATATAATCTTCTGGAGATGGATGAGCTGAGGGAGGGAGCGAGGGAGGGGGGCCACGGGGAGGGAACCTGTCCCCGTCACCGCATCCTCCACCCGCGCCCCATTCTCGCGGCCTGGGTACCTGCGCCCCATCTCCCCCGCCCGCTGCGGAGCCTGGGACCTTCCACCTCCTCCTGGGAGACCCCTTCCCCCTCCTGGGTCAGCTCGGGCTCCGGCCAAGGGTCCCGGTGTGGTCCCGGGAAGCCAGGCGGGCAGTCCCCTCCTCCCCAGTCCCCCCGCTCGAGAAAGCCGAGGGTCCGAGGCCCGGCTATCCGCACCCCGCGGCCCGCCTTACCCACCGGCCTGGAGACGCGCGCCAGGCTGGCCTCCACGTGCCGCCGCCCGCCCGGCCGGCCCTGGGCGCACAGGCGCGCACACGCCGCACGCACGCACCGGCCCCGCGCCTCGCTCCCTGCGCCCGACGCCCAGGCGGGCGCTGCCGATCCGCCCGCCAGAGGCCGGGAGGAGGCGTGTGGCGCGGGGAGGGGGGGGGAGGGGGGGGAGCTGGGACTCCCCACACCCACCCCTCCTGTCGCCCCTGCCCGCCCATCTGGCTCTGCCCACCTCCTTCCGGCTCCCTCTCTCCATCTGTCCCACCGAGGTCTCTGCCTAGTGCCCTCCCTCCCTCCTCCACCTTCTCTGGCTCCCCATGGCCGCATCCCTTCCCTGCCCCCTCCCTTCCTCCTTTCATTTATTCAATAACATTCCTGGTGTGCCCCGTGCTGAGTAACTTTGCAACCCCTGGGAGGACCCTCTCATCTGGCATGAGGGGAGACAGAGGCGGATACAGACATTCCCAGACCTAAGCAGTCAGGATTGAGGCAGAGGTAGGGGCCACCCCCTGGGGGACCCTAGAGCATACAGCAGTGGAGAGCCAAAGGCTACCCCCGGTCTTCACTGAAGATGGAAAATCTGCACTGGGTTTTGAAGTATGAGTAAGAGTTTGGTGGGGGGGAGACAGTTTCTCACGTTGGAGGAATACCTACATCCACCAACTCATTTAATCTCTAAACAGCTTTGTGAGATGGAAACATTCTCACGCTACAGGTGGGCGGATCAGAAAGGGAGTGGAGAAAGTCAAAAGCAGAGGCCCAATCTGCTGGTCTCAAGGTCCAGCCAACCCTCCAGCCAAGGGGCCTGTGGGCCGGGGCTCTGGGGGACTGTCCGTGTCTTTGAGGTGCGCACGCTTTAGATAGATGAGACCCAGTCCTTGCTCTGCCCCCCAGCCTTTGCTTCAACCAAGCCACACATCGTCGAGAAACCAGGGTCCCTCATGTCTGAACTGTGTATATTACGGATGGGGAAACCGAGGCCGCTGGGGGAGGGACTGCAGGAGGTGTCTCCGGCGGCCAGGCCGGGGCCCCAAAGATGGTCCTTTAGAAGATGCAAAGTTGTGCCTTTAGAAGACGTGGGGGCCCAGCAGAGGCCCCCAATAGGTCGTTTCCGGGTGGTACAGAGGAGAAAGCAAGGTTGTGCCCGGGCCGCTATCCCAGCCTCCCCTTCCGCCCCTGGAGCCCCAGCGCCAAACACCCAGCCTCTCTGCTGAACGCCCAGACCACGCCACTGTCCGGCCCTAGGCGCTGCCGTGGCTCCTTCCGGCCTGGGGGTGGCATCCTGGCCTTCCTCCCCACTGGCCCAGAGTCCTGCGGGCTCCACTTGTCTGGGACGGTTCCCTCATTCACTCATTCCTTCGTTCATTCCGCGTGGATTTGCCGAGCTCCTGCCGTGAGCTCAGCAACGCGCCTGTGTCACCACACGGGATCCTCAAAGCCCTTCTGCAATCCCATTCCACAGATGAAGAAACTGAGGCCTGGGAGGGGCAAACCCCTAGACATTCGGCACCTGAGTCTCGGGTTGGGCTTGGTTCTGAGCCAGGTCATGGTACGTGGGAGGGGGTCTTGCAAGGGGGCCGCTTGAGAAATCCCTGTGTGCATAGAAAGGGTTTTCAGGAGGGGTCTGCCGGGGGACCCCCCAGCCAGCCAGACAAACCTATCCCTTTCTGGGGTGCAGGGCAGACGTCAGGCCTGGGATGTCCTTAGCCCCTCAAGACCCTCCCGAAGAAAGAGACAATACCCGCTCTAAAGGCACAGCCTCTCAGACACAGGTGCTGGACCTGTCGCCCCCCACCCCGTCCCCACGGGTCTGTGCCATCTCCGGGAACCTCATCCTGGGGTTTGACAGCCCCACAGAAAGCCTCTGCTGCAATCTGAGCCCTCTGCCCAGCGTGGATTCCAGGGGCCTGCGGTCCATTCTGGGTTCTATTCTGGGATTCTGTTATTCAATTTAGGATCCTATTTCAGAATACTGAGATTTGATTAAACCGCATCCCCCACGGACGCCGCTGTCACACTCAGAGATGGGAGCTGGAGCTCGCTTCGGAAGCAGCATTTGTGGAGGGGGGCCTGCCTGTTCCCTGGAGTGGGGGGGGGGCGACGCACAGAGCCAGCAGATGACCCGGCTCACCCTCCCCTCCCGGTTTAGAAAGAGATAAAAAGACACCAAGTGTCCACTGCATCCTGTCTCCCTCAACACACACACACACACACACACACGCACACGCACACATACACATGCACACACACATGCATGTGCATGCACACACGCATGCACGTGGGTTTTTGAGTGGAGGCAGGGGACAGGAAGGATGGTGGCTGCCTTGGTCTCTCTCGTGACCCACTGTGGCTCCCTAACTCCCCCGCTGCGTGTGCGGGCGAGTGCGGGCGCGTGAGCTGCCCGGGTGGGCTCTTCCCGCACGGGCTGCACCTCGTGCGGCGGCTGCTCCGTCTTCTGGTGGAGACGTCTGGGGGGGGGGGCGCTCAGCCATCCGTGCTCAGATGCGGCTGACACGCGAGGAGGGTTCCCCCCAGCAGCCCCCTGTCACTCTTGCTGCAAGCCGCGAACGAAGCTCGGGCTCTGAGCGTGCTGATGCCAGTTCCGTGGGTCCCCTCGGAGGGAGGGGAGCCTCCCCCGCGAGTCGGACCCCACCGCTAGGCAGGTGGGCGTCAGCTCCAGAAGCTGAAGGCACGCGTACTCAGGGGTGGGAGCTCCCGGGTGTGCGCCCGGAGGAAGCGTGGCACGTGCCCACCAGACACGAAGCACAGAGGAGGGTCTCTGTCGGTCACGGTGAGAGCCGGAAACGGCCCAGCTGTCCACCAACGGGAGGATGGGCAGATCAGCTGTGGCTTTGCGCCGTGAAATACTACCCAGCAATGAAAAGGCACCAGTGATGGGGCGCGTGGCACCGACGGGGGATACCGAATCTCTTCAGCATCGTGCTAAGTGGAAAAAACAACAACAACAACAACAACGCAGACGGTAAAGAGTCCGCATACTACGGGTCGGTTCACAGCAGGTAAAAAGCAAGATGGGGAAAAGCCACCCAGTGTTTCAGAGATCTAGTCGTAAGCGCGAAGAACACGACAAAAAGCGGGGGTTGGTTACCGCAAAGGTCAGGATGGCAACAGCACAGGCTTGGGGACGTGACAGTGATGATTTCTGGGTACTGTTGGCGATTCCTCCCCCTCCCCCTCCCACCATGAGCTGGTATCAAACTGAGACCCACAATCTAGACATATGATGACACTGCATCATGTTCCTGGGTCTAGAACGTTCTAGGTCTGCACTATGGGTCTAGAACGTTCTAGGTCTGCGCTAAGATGGTAGCTGATCCTTGGTCTAGAACATTCGACATCCATGCTATCCAAGACAGTGGCTGACTCCTAGTTTAGGCATTCTAGGTCTGAACTCGCCAATACAGTAGGTGACCCCCAGTCTAGAACACTCTATATCTGCTGTCTGACACAGTAGCTGAGCCCTGATCTAGAACATTCTAGATTTGAGTTGTCCAATGTGGTAGCCACGAGCCACATGTGGCCATTTAAGTTTAAATTTAAATGTATTTAAATCAAGTAGCATTAGAAATTGTTCCTGAGGGGACGCCTGGGGGGCTCAGTCGATTAAGTGTCTGCCCTCAGCTCAGGTCATGATCCTGGGGTCCTGGGATCGAGGCCCGTGTTTGGCTCCCTGCTCAGCGGGGAGTCTGCTTCTCCCTCTGCCCCTCCCTCTGCTCATGCTCTCTCTCTCTCTCAAATAAATAATTTTTTTTAAAGAAATTTTTCCCGAGTCACACTTGCCACATTTCAAAGGCTCCATAGCCACACAAACTTAGTGGCCACCAAACTGGACAGCAGAGACAGAACATTTCCATCACTCTGGAAAATTCTATCGGACAGCAGTGGTCTAGAATGAGGATCTGCCAACTCCATTCTGGGCTTCTGTCTGTTTTTATAAATAAAGTTTTATTGACACACAGCCACACCCATCCATTTATGTATTGTCTGTGGTTTCTTGTATGTGATGTAACAGAGGGCTATAGCCCATGAGGCCAAAAATATTTACTCTCTGAACCTTTACAGAAGAAGTTTGCTGACTCTCGGCCTAGAACATTTTTGAACGATACTGTCCAATATGGTAGCCACCGGCCACATGTGGCCATCAAACCCTTGAAACGTGGCTTGTGTGACCGAGGAACAGAATTTGAAATTCCGTTTAATTATAATTCATGTAAATATAAACTTACATCTAAAAACTGATTTCTGACTCCATTCTGGGAAGATCTCTTAAGCATGTTTCGAGCAAGCGGGGTATAGGAACCTACTTTTCCAACTGTCAGTTTTATAGAATGCGAACAGCAAAGGCCGATCGAGCATTTCTGATAATAACTGATTGTCCAACTTGAGATGGAGCGAGAGGCAGGACCCACACTGGGGGTTGGATGCCTCCGAGGGAAAAAGGGATGTGAGCTCTCATTAACCATGGCGACTGGCTGCTGAAACGATAATATTTTGGAGAGGTGTTGGGTTAAGATGAAATCTAGTATGATAATTAATTTCACCTGTTTCTTTTTAATTTTTAAATGCTGCTCCTAGAAAAATGTGAGTGCCGTTCGTGGCTTGCATTATATTTCCATTAGCATTCACTCTAGAATATTCGCCAGCTTCTTATTCTCCTGATCACTGGATGCCAGTTGTCTCTCCCGGTCACGACAACCGCAAATGTCCCCAGATGTCGCCCAGCGTCCTGTGGGGGCAGTATCGCCCCCCCCCGGGTTGAGACCCCCCCCCGGTGACCTGATGTGAACCCCTCCATGAGACAATGGAGGCTCTCGTGTGTTCCCACACTCAAAAATGCTCCTGGCACGTTCCTGCCTCCCGGTCTCGGCACACTCGGTCCCCACGCCACCCCCACCTCCATCTGCCACAGTCTTCCCCATCTCTCAAGACGCAGCGCAAATGCTCTGTCCTGCAAGAAGGCACCTTGTTTGCCCGCCACCAAGTCCTCGGTGGTGGGGCAGGCCCCCTGCTTTCCCCTGGGCCCCCTCCCTGACATGCTCCCCCGAGCCGCCTCATATCCGCTGTTCATTCCGTGGGTTGAACTCCCCTAAAACACGTCCAAGTCCTAACCCTCCGGAACCTGTGAATGGGACCGTATTTGGAACAGACGTCCTTACGGACGTCAGTAAGTCACGGATCTCGAGATGGGGTCATCCTGGATTTCGGGTGAGCTCTAAGCCCAGTGACAGGTGTCCTTATAGGAGAAAGGCAGAGGGAGAGGGGAGACGTGCAGACACGGAGGGTGGCCATGTGATGACCGAGGCTGATGCCTCTACGAGCTGGAGAACATCGAGGATTACGGGCGCTCCCGGAAGCTGGAGAGACGTGGAGCAGAGTCCCCCCGAAACTCCGGGTGGAGTGCAGCCCCGCTGACACCTTGATTTCAGACTTCGGGTCCCCGGAACTGAGATAGGGTAAGTCTCTGTCCCGCTAAGCCCCCTAGTGCGCGGTGCCCCCCGTTCACCCTGCCCGGGAAGCCTTGCTCCCAAAGCATCTCAAAGCCCTGGCTTCTACCTCCACCATCCCTGCCCCCAGCGGCTTCCCAGCCAACCACGGCTCCCTGCTGCCCCTCTGGGCCCCGCTGCCTGCTAGGAGAGGTGTCCCCGAGCACCCTGTCTGAACGGAACCTGCATCCAGAGTCTGAAAACCACTCTGAACGTCCCCCCAGCTCCCTGTCGCTCTCACCACCGGAAGCCCTCTCGGGTTGGGTCCCCCTCGGGTGACAGATCACGTGCCCCGTATGTGTCTGCCGAATGAGCCAATGGGTGCCGAGCACTCAGCCCAGGCTCTGCCCTGGAGGGGCCCCCGATCCCGGCTGCTGATGGAGCCCAGAGCCCAGCTTTGTCCCCAACACAGAGGGAGCTGGGCCTCAGGTCAGGGAAAGGGAGGCTGGCTTTGGGTCTCAGAGACTCCACCAGGAAAATTATGGTCGAGATGTTAGCTGATCTCCGTGAGGGTAGGGATTGTTCTGGACAGAAGGCTCAGAGCTTCCAGCCCGAATCTGATCACACACATGCACGCACACACACACACACACGCATGTCCAGGGGACACAGAAGGACTGGGTACCCGCACAGGGTCTGCGGTCAGATCCCCATTCTGCTGTTCGCCGGCTGCCCGACCTTGGACAGCATCCACTACAACACTGGTTGGTTCCTCTAAGTGCCTGATGCCTCTGGGCTCCTGGCGCCTGGAGACCCAGGCACGTTGAGCCTCCTCCTTGCGTCCTGGGGGGACCCGGCTGACCTCTCGATGGCGACGTCAGGAGAGACTCTGAGCCAGGACCTTGCAGCAAACTCATCCCCTAATTCCTGACCCCGGGGCCCCTGAGATAAGTCATGCTGGTTGTTTGAAGCCACCGGGTTGTGGAATAATTGTTAGGGAGCAGGAGATAACTAATACGGTCCCCAGAACTCCACTGCTCCCCCCACCCCGGATGCTAACCCGTGCGCGTGGACCCGCCCCTCAGTTCTGGCTTGGTGTGGGGAGATGCTGGCAGAAGGTCCAAGGGAGGGACAACTGTGAATTCTCTTCTCGGATGTCCCCTCCTCAGTGAAGCCTTCCTTGACCACCTTCTCTACAGTTTCTTCCCTCCACTCCACCTTGTTATACTCTTCTAGTGCCAAAGATCAGAGAGGCTAAGTCACTGGCTCACGGACACATAGCAAGGACTGCTTGGAGCTAAGCAAGGAGCCCGCTGATGTGGCCGCCGCAGCACTCTACCACTCTTGTCTCCACTCCACGCCCCCCTCCCCGAAAGAGAGGCACCTTATGCTTCACTATGAGGTCGAGGCCAACCCTGGGACCATTTTTGGTGCTGTTCAGAGTCAAGCCAACCCCTGCCATGATCTCATGTTGCCGGCAGGTGCATCCCGATTACTCAGCCAACCATGCTGCACACGTATTCTCGGCATTTGTGGCCACAGAGGCCACCCACGCTGCCCCCAAATGCCTTTGATGCTGAAGAGTCCCCAAGAATCCCAGAGGGAAGGGTGGACACCCCCAGAGGTCATGGGGTGCACGGATATCACTGTGCTTCCTTCAATTTCCATCTCGAGGCAGTGCCTGGGGACCGGACTCAGTTGGCTCAGGGGACCACCCCCCTCTTCACCAGGGACAGGGACCTCCTGCCCACCCCGGGAAGGCAGGACTGACGAGAGCCAGCAGGGACGAAGCCTGGGCCAGCCCTATATGATCTGCCCGGTCCCCTCCCTACACTCCCCTCCTCTCTCTCTCCCTCTTGCTCCCTCTGCTTCAGCCACACAGGCCTCCTTGCTGTTCCTCCAACATTCCAGGCACAGTCCTGCCTCAGGGCCTTTGCACGGCCATTCCATTTGCCTGCAGATGCTTCCTCACCCTTCAGGTCTCAGCACAATGACACTACCATGCGAGGCCAGGTGCCCTTGTGCCATATGCAACCTACACAACCACACACAACCACTCTGGTGGGGAGTACGGAGCATACATGCAGTAAGCACTCAATAAATGCTCTCTCTGGCGATCAGAGACACATCTGTCTGTCTGCACCTTGTGCCTCTTTCTGAGTCCAGAGGCATGTGGGCTTCACAGCTGATCCCAGGAAGGGCCTCAGCCTTCTGCAGGCTGAGAGCAGCCCCCCCTTCCAGACGGCACCCCGGACTCACCCCGGGCAAGGTCTTCTGCTCGTGCAGGGCAGTCTGAGCTTTGATGGCGGAGTCCCTGGCACAATAGGTGAGAAAGGCACAGCCTGCAAAGGAAAGAAATGGGCTGTTAAGAGAAAGGGGTGCATAGACCCGTGTTCATGGTCACATTGATCCCAAAGACCAGAAGGTGGAAACACTCCAAATGTCCATCAGTGGATGAAGGATAAACACAACCTGCCCTTCCAACCACATGCGGGAACATGGTCCAGCCTTAGAAAGGAAGGGACCCCGACCCCTGCCATGACGTGGAGGGACCCCGAGGACATTGGGCTCAGCGAGAGCAGCCAGACCCAGAAGGACCCATCCCGCAGGACCCCACTCCCAGGAGGTCCCCAGAGGAGTCCCGTCCACGCAGACACAGAGGAGAGGGTGGGAGCCGGGGCTGGGGCGGGGGTGGGGAGTCCGTGCTTCGTGCGGACAGAGTCTCCGTGTGGGGAGATGGAAAGTTCTGGAGACGGAGGGTGGGGTGGCTGTAGGATGGTATGAATGTGCTTCACGCCGCTGAGCTATGAGCTATGAGCTATGAGCCTGAGTGGCTCAGTCTGTCTAGTGTCTTCCTTCGGCTCAGGTCATGATCTCAGGGTCCTGGGATCAAGCCCCGCATCAGACTCCCTGCTCAGTGAGGAGCCTGCGTCTCCCTCTCCCTCTGCCTCTCCACCCCTGCCCTTGCTCGTGCTCTCTCTGTCTCAAATAAATACATAAATAAATAAAATCTTTCAAAAATCTAAAAAAAAAAATATGCCACTGAGCTGTGCAGAGATGGTTAAGATGATAAATTTAATGTTATGTGTATTTTACCACAATAAAAAAAAAAAATGGAAAAGAAGGAAAAATTGGTTAGGATGGGAGATTTTATGTTCTTTTTTACTACAAGTTAAAAATAAACAGAGAGGCCTACTTTGGGGGGGGCAACAGCAGTCGTCCAGTCACCCCCCTCCAAACCGGTGAGACAGGGAAGGGGAGCGAGGAGACCCAGCGGCTAATTAAATCCGTGGCTGAGGCTAGATAAAGAGATACTGGGAAGGCTGGGTGAGGTGCGGTGGGGGGAGTGGGACGGCTGCCGCCTCAGGGAGGAGGGTGGGGCGTGCACCAGCAGCCCCAACGATGCGGACGACGCCCCAGGACTGGGACGAGGAGCCCCGTGGCTCTGCCACGACCTGTTTCGTGGCCTCGTGGCCTCGGACGGGGCGCCTCTCTTCTCTGGGCCTTAGCTGCTCCTATCAGAGAGGACGGCCCGAGTGTGGAAGGGGGCGGGGTCAAGGGGCGGGGGCGGAGCTAGAGGGGGTGTGGCGCAGCGGCAGAGGGCAGAGCCAATCAGGAGAGGGAGGGGCGGGCCAGCCTGGAAGCGGTCCAGAGCCGGGATGTGATTGACTGGACGACGTCTTGGGGTGGGGGTGGGGGTGGGGCTGGGGGAGGTTGCGAAGCGTGAGAACTGCAGAGACGAGAGACATTGAGAGAGAGAACCAAGGAGAGAGAAGCCCCCTAAGAAAAGCTGATGAGATCAAAGGTATTTGAAAGACGTTTGCCCGAGCCTGGGGGTGGGATGCAGGCGGGATTCAGGTCCCCGTGCACGGACCCAGGGGACAGGGCCTCAGCCCTGGGCTTTGCCTCTAACCTCTGGGGACCTCATTTTCACTGCGTGCGGAATGAGGCCATCGTTGGCCGCTCTGATGTTGTTGGACCCTATGTCCACCGCCCCCACCTCCCTCCGTTTGCCTCCCCCTCCCCCGGAGGACCCCCTGCGCAGAAGCCCTGGGAACAGCTTCGTGGTGCCCATTTTCGCTGCAGACAAGAGCTAATTAAAGCCGGTTCCTTCCTTCTGGGATGCGCTCACGAAGCCGCCACTCGCCCAGGCAGGGCCTGTTGATGGGGAGGGGTCTGCCTCAGGCTGGGGAAGAAGGCACCAGGCAGAGCGGAGGATGGTTTCTAGCATTTAAAAAACATTTGTTGTGAGAATATAAAATGGTGCAGCCCCTGTGGGAAGCAGTTTGGCGGCTCCTCAAAAAAGTTAAACATAGAATTACCATATGATCCAGCAATCCCACTTCTGGGTCTATACTCAAAAGAATTGAAAACAGGGACTCGAACACATATCCCACATATTCACAGCGGCCAAAAGGTGGAACAACGCAAACGTCCATCAGCGGACGCATGGATAAACGAGATGTGGTCCATTCACACACTGGAATATTATTCTGCCTTAAAAAGGGGGGAATTCTGACCCATGTTACCACGTGGATGCCTTGAGGATGTTACGCTCAGTGTAATAAGCCAGACATAAAAGGACAAATCCTGTCTCACCCCACTCCCAGGAGGTCCCCAGAGGAGTCCTGTCCACACAGACGGAGAGGAGAGGGTGGGAGCCGGGGCTGGGGCGGGGGGTGGGGAGTCTGTGCTTCGTGGGGACAGAGTCTCCGTGTGGGGAGATGGAAGGTTCTGGAGACAGAGGGTGGGGGTAGTTGCACAACAATGTGATTGTGCTTAAAGCCATTGAGGTGTGCGCTTAAAAATAGTAGGGTGAGGGGGAGGGGGGAGGCACCTGGGTGCCCCAGTCACTTAAACGTCCGACTCATCTTGGCTCAGGTCATGATCTCAGTGTCGTGAGACAGAGCCGCGTTCAGGGCTCCTCGCTCAGCAGGGAGTAGGCTTGGGATTCTCCCTCTCCCTCTGCCCCTCCCCCACCCCACCCCACTCTCTCTCTAAAAATAAATAAATCTTTTTAAAATGGTTAAGATGGTGAATTTAATGTTGTGTGTGTTTTACCACAATAAAAAATTGTCATTGGGATATATTGAAAACATACCCCCCCACCAAAAATTTGCAGAACACGATTATAAAATCATGTAACCATCTCCCAGGTCAAGGAATAGAACATGGCAGCTGCCGGAAACCCCAATGCCTCCCATCCCGTGACAAAACCCTCCATCCCCCCGAAGGGACAGCTCTCCCGGCTTTTGTGATAACCACGTCATTGCTTTTCATTATGGCCTCTCGCCCCGTGTGTGTCACTAATCAGTGTGGCTGAGTACTTCCTGCTTTTGAACTTACATAAAGGGAATCACAGCGTATGTACACTTTGCTACTCGACAGCAGATGATTGTGGGTATCAGGGGTTAATTCCTTTTCGTAGCTGTGTAATATTTTCTCCTGTGAATATACTGCAAGTTGGCTACCCTTTCTCTTGTGGATGGGCATCTGGGTTGTCCACTGTTAGAGACTATCATGAACAAAGCTGCTTTGGAACATTCTTACGCAGGTGCTTTGATGCACAAAGGCATATCCAGGAATGAGACTGCAGGTTATAAGGTAGGTTTATGTTTAGCTTTAACGCATTCCTTCAAACAGTTTTCCAAAGTGGGTTGTACCAAAGAATTCTCCAACCAACGGGTCTGACAATATTAGCGCTTCATTTTCACCAACCCCGGGTTTTGCCAGCCTTTCAAATGTTAGTCATTATGGTGGGCGTATCGCTGTATTTCATTGAGATTGTAACCTACATTGCTATAGTTATTAATAAAGCTGGGCACCTTGTTGCTTTGTAGGAGTTCTTTATGATGTGCTGTGTAAATCAAGAATATTTTGTATTCTTTTACGGTTACATCTGATGCACACATCTTCCCCCAATCCATGGCTGATCTGTCTTTTTTTGGTGTTTCTATTTTCTGAATTTAATCCCCCAAGGTCTTCAGGGAAAGGAGAGGTGCGAAGACAACTAGTCTAGGGCCTGAGAGAAATTAGGCAGAGCCAGCAAGAAATTGGACAGCAGGGAGATGTGAAATAGAGACAAAACCCTTCCTCCTTGGGCCCATTCTTGCCCGTGAGGCCTCATTTGCAGAACATGGAGTGTGCTGGTCCTGGGAGGCTAGGATAGGACCCCGGAGGGACCTTCTAGGCTATCAGCCTCTGGGTCCGGAAGGTTTTCAGCCAGAAGGACATGAAGACCAAATTGCGTGCCACTGTCCCCGGTGCTGAAATGCTTGCTTGTTCTCTTGACCTGCTCTCTTCCTGACATCTTACTTTCTCTTTTCTAATTGGGGGAAACGTGTGATGTTCACCACTTTCTGAGTAAATACAGGCTTGATTTTCAGTTCCTGTTAGGGTTGAATTGGATCCCCCTCCCCAAAATTCGTATGTTGCTGTCCTAACCCCTCAGCACTTCAGAATGAGACCTTATTTGGAAAATGAGCCATTGTAGATGTAATGAGTTAAGGGGAGGTCATACTGAAGGAGGATTAGCGCCAGTGCCGTAGGACTAGTGTCCTTAAAAAGGAGGAAATTTGGGCACAGAGACACACACTCAGGGAGAAGGCCATGTGATTATGAAGGCAGAAATCTGGGTGATGTATCGACAAGCCGAGGGATAGTAAGGACTTCCAACAAACCACCAGAGGCTGGGAGAGACCTGAACCAGATTCTCCCTCCATCTCAGAAGGAACCAACTCAACCCACACCTTAGACTTCTGGCTTCATCTTAGACTTCTGGCTCCCTGGATGGGTGAGCAAACACGTTTCTGTTTGTGAAGCCCCCTGGTTTGTGGCACATTTTTTCAGCATCCCTAGCCAACTAATACAGTCCCCAATCAGTACAGACTTTTAGTGGTATTAATAAAGTTCCTTGGCTTCTAATGCTAATAAACTTGTACTCAGTATTGACTCACTCAATCCTTATAACAACCCCACAAAGTAGATGCTAATATTGTCTTCATTTTACAGATGAGGGTCCGGGGCACAGAGTGGGCAAGTGACTTGCCCAGAGTCACACAGGTGGTAAGTGTGTGCTCATTCAGGCTCCATAGACTGTGTGCTAACCACTGGGGTACACTGCCTGGAGCTTGCATCTTTTAAAATATTTCCCCAGGGTCTAGGGGGAGGATCACAGGCCCCTGACTCACGTCTCCCCGAAAGGAGCTCTAAAATCGTGACAGGATCAAAGGCTGGACCAAATGCCATGGACCCCATTGTAATTGTTCGAGGTCTGTTTGCTGCATCCTAGTCCCAGAGAGACCTTTTGAGGGAAGCCACAACCCAAACAAAGCCTACCCTGGGTGAACCTCTCATCTCAATTTCAGTCCTGGCCACACCTACCCCATACATCAGCCTTACCAATGACAAGGGGACCAGGTCTGGTGTCCAGTAGCCCCTTCCCATGCTGGCCAAGCCCTGGGGCTCTTCCCAGAGTGCTCAGCACTTGACCATCCCTGCACACCCACACCCATTTTCAAAGCCTGGACCGGGACTGATCCAGGGTGGGGTGCTGTCAATGCCCACAGATCTCTCTAGGCCCAAAGACAGACCAGGGACCAAGATGGGGGAATCCTTGGGGAACAAGAGTATGTATGTATGAAAGTTTCCTAATAAGCAGATCTATGTCATCACTGCTCCCTTGGGAGGGAGGGAGCTCCCCATCTCTGGAGGTAAGCAGCAGTGGTTCCCAGAGAGGAAACTTCTTTGCCAGAGAATCCTGAGAGTCCCTAATCATGTAAGATCCTCTGCTCTCTGGTCCGAGATCTAAGCTTTTGGGATTTCATGACTCATAGTTGGAATGACGATAATAATAGTCAGTGTCCACTGAGCACCAGGCATCTTATGGGGCACGTGACCGCTATCAACCCTCTGAGTCCTCAGACTAGCCCAAGAGAATCGCATGATTGTGATTATTATTATTATTATTATTATTATTATTTTAAAGATTTATTTATTTGGAGAGAGCGAGCACGGGGTGGGAGAGGGGCAGAGGGGGAGTGAATCCCAAGCGGACTCCCCGCTGAGTGTGGAGCCCGACGTGGCGCTCAATCCCACAACCCTAAGATCACGACCTGAGCTGAAACCAAGAGTCAGACGCTCAACTGACTGAGCCACCCAGAGCCCCGGTATTTTATTTATGATTATTTCCATTTTACAGGTAAGGAAACTCAGATGGCAGTCACCAGGGTAACACAGTGATGGGGCCAGAGACGGGATTGGAACCCCAGAGGACTAACTCCATTTATGCCTAAATGGCATACAGCAAGGAAGCAACCACCATTCATTTATATGGAAAACTTCTTGAACATTCCCAGACTCAAAAAATAACCTCGCTTACGCTTTTCGGATACTTTAGGACACATCTTGCTAATGGACGCACAGAATGAATCGAGATAAAGCACAGATGCTCACACGGTTCGGAGGCCTGGCGGCTGATGCCTGGATGCTGAGCGAGCGTGGTCCCGGGGAAGGCGCTCGGTGGGGCGGCGCTCGCTGCCGGGGTGGGGGACGGGGGGAGCATTGCCTCTGGGACGGCCCCTTGCAAAACCAGCGCATAAAAGCAAAAATCCCCTTCGGATTTCTTTCGGTTGCCAAAAAGAGGTACTCACGGAGGCCTTCCGTAAGTTTTTACATGTTTGATTCGGCGGCAGGGGGAGGGGGGAATTAGATAGTGCTCGGCACACAGTAGGTACTCAACGGATACTCGTTGACTGAATGCTTGCATTATCAAGCTCACTTGCTAATATCAAGGCAACTCTCTGAAGGCAGCAACATTTGATCCATTTTCATCCCTCCCCTTTACTACCGTGTGTGGCACGAAGTTATTCAAAATTTCCTGAGCACCTATTATGCCCCAGCTGTACAGCAGAAACAGACAAAGGAAAGACACCCTTGTTCACTGCTGACCACCAGCATCTCCCGCTTCCCTCGCCAGCAAGGGCTTGACCACAACTAGTCGTGCGAACTTTCCTCTCAAATCCCTTGGGCCCCCAAACCCCTGCACTCCAGGTGCCCCACGTTCTTGGTCTTTAACCTTGGCTCTGGGATCTAACCCGGCCCAGTGCCGCTCTCTGCTGTGTGATCTTGGGCCACTTAACCTCTGAGCCTCCACTAAGGATTACAGAAGACACTCCCTTGTGCTGTGGGGCCAACCTCCACCAGCCACCTGCCCCCGGACACCCCCTCTGCTCCCCTGCATCCTCTCAGCCCCAGGCTCTCCCCATTTGCTGACAACAGCGGGGCTGATAGGCTCTCTCCCATATTTGTCGCCCCTCCCCTCACTCATAAACTCATTGGCTCATGCTCCGGGACCCCTCCATCCAGCACAACATCCCTGGGGTGACCTCCTCCCTCCCTGGCTGGGCTCCTTAGCTC
Source organism: Potos flavus (assembly GCA_028534135.1). NCBI lineage: Eukaryota > Metazoa > Chordata > Mammalia > Carnivora > Procyonidae > Potos > Potos flavus. The sequence goes on along the minus strand of CM052898.1, from coordinate 1,355,695 downwards.
CCACTGCTGACTCCTCCTGTGCCCCAGACCTAGGCATCGGGGCTTCTCAGGCCTCGACTGGACATGCCCCCCCAATCTCCTGCCCACAGTCATCTTGACTCCTCCCACAGACTGTCACCACTGCTACACCACTGGTCCCTCCATCCCTATACCCACCCATCCACCCACCCACCCATTCATCCAATCACCTGTCCATCCACCTAGCCACCCACCCATCCATCCATCCACCCACCTGTCCATCCACCTAGCCACCCACCTATCCATCAACCCATCCACCTGTCCATCCACCTAACCACCCACCCACCCATCCACCCACCCATCCATCCATCCACCCATCCATCCACCCACCTGTCCATCCACCTAGCCACCCACCCATCCATCCATCCACCCATCCATCCATCCACCCATCCACCTGTCCATCCACCTAGCCACCCACCCATCCATCCATCCACCCATCCATCCATCCACCCATCCACCTGTCCATCCACCTAGCCACCCACCCATCCATCCATCAACCCACCTGTCCATCCACCTAGCCACCCACCCACCCATGCATCCACCCATCCATCCA
>CM052898.1:1317396-1354624 GCA_028534135.1 Potos flavus | reverse complement strand
CCCCCCCCCCCATGGCTCACTGGGCTCCAGCTACACACGCGAAGCACGGTCCTGCCCCGGGGCCTTTGCACGGGCTATGCCCAATGCCCGGACCACCATCCCTAATTTCCACAAGGCTTAATCCTTGTCATTCTAATTTCACTCAAAAGCCCTCTTGAGGGAGTCTCACTGTCCACGCTCCGTGTTTCCCCTTGTTCCCCGTCTTCCCCAGCAGACAGCGTGGCCCCCGCCCCCCACGTATCCCCAGGCCCAGCACGGCCCTGGCAAAGGGCAGCGAGGCAACAACGTTCGAGCACGACTGGGCCGTTCCCCTCCCTGCCCCTGGGGTGGTGACGGGATCGCGTGTGCTCCCGGGACACGACACGCTTCACACACGTGCCTCTGGCGACACGCCTGCCTCGCCTGCAAAGAGCCGTCTGGAGAGAAAGACGGTGGAGCCCCGAACAGCGTGGGTTTGGACGGCGTGGGGCCACCTGTCCCGGACCTTTCCCGGGACAGCCCCGGGGACGGATTCTCTCTTCCTGACCAGAAGTTTGGCAACTCTCTAGCTCGCTTCAGGGACAAGGCAGGTGACACACGGGCCAGCCGACGGCTCGTGCCCCGGCGAAGGCGGGCTCTGGTTCTCAGCAGCCTGTGTGAGGGCTCAGCCGTACCCAAAACCCACACAGGGACCCTATTCTCAAGATGAGAGGCCCCGTACACCCACCGCGCTGAGCAGCAGGACGGAAAAACCCCAGCCGCGGTCACCGGTGGCTTGTTCTCCTGATGTCAGTCAAGGGAACCTTCTGGGTAAAAAGGAAACCTCCGTCTGTTAACACGAGGGGATGCCGGGCTGGCTTTCCCTCCGAAACGTGGGGAGCTTCGACCCGGTCCTGGCGGGGGCTAAAGCTGCCTTCCAGCCATGGGGGGGGAGGGGCGGCGGAGACAGCCTGAGAAGAGGTGGCCGTGACCCTGGGGGCCGGGGACCCAGGCGGTGCCCGCTCCAGGCCCAGCCCGCAAGCCTCGGTCACCGCGCGCTCTGGGAATGCAGAGCCTGCCCGCCTCCCCGGGGGCCAGCCCATCGCTCCGCCTGGGCCGCTGTCGCCCTCGTCCTCCCCGCCGCGGCCACCGGAGGGCGCCCGTGAGCACCCCTCACAGGGGGAGGATCCCACAGCTCACCTCCAGGTCTCCCCACCGCCCCGCGCGGTCCGTGCTCCCCGCACCCAGAACACCCAGAACGTAAGCTCCCGAGGACAGACCTTTCTTTGTCCTCCACTGAGTGTCACAGAGCTGGACGCATGGACACCATCGGTGGACTGACGGATCGGGGTGGCCCCGAGTGGGGTAAGCCCCAGACCGGGGTCCTCCCTGTGCAGCAGGCAGGTAATGGGAGCTCCCAGGCCTGGAGCAGAGACCGGGGCCCCGTACACCCCCTCCCCCAACCTCGAGTGACCGCTCCCCAGCCACAACCTCCCTGGAGCCTGGTTTGGGGCACAGCCCGCTGACCCCCCTCCTGGGTGGAATGCGTCCCCCCAAATCCACGTCCGCCGGAACATTAGCACGTGACCTGACCGGGAAGGAGGGTCTGTGCAGGTGCGATGACTCGAGAGGGCTCGGCGCTGCCCGCGGGTGGGGCCCCGACGCCACGCCTGGGGTCCCCTAAGAGCACAAGACACAGAGAGCCCGCCTGGAGAACGCAGAGGCGGGGGCTGCGCGGCTACAAGCCCAGGGAGCCCTGAGCAGACCCCCCACGGCCTCCGAAGGAAGCAGGCCTGCCCACACCCTGACCCCCGGACTTCTGGCCTCCAGCGCCGGGAGCACGTCCGTTTGTTGCCTTAAGGCACCCCGTCTGCGGTCCGGCCCGGTCCCACGGGGCGGCGAGCTGGTCTGCACCCCCATCTGGCAGCTGGGGGGCAGGAGGGGGCGGGAAGGGCCCCTCAAGGACTGCAAGACCCCTCGGGAGTGGGGACAGCCAAACGGTGAGCCCCAGCCCCCCACAGGACACGCGAGGCTCATCATTCGATATGGCTTTATTTTCTGATCGTCCAAGTGCGTCCCACAACCAGCCGCTGACAACCCGCCCTGGGAGGAAGGACACCCAGTCAGCAGCGGCCCGCATGCGCGGGGGACGATGAGCCAACGCCGGTCCCCGCATCCTGCCCCCCAGAGGTGGCCGGGCTGGCTGGGCGCTCAGTAAACAGTCTCTGGGGGAAGGCCGGCCACCCGGCAGGGCAGAGAAGGAGGGACAGGCAGGAGTGGCCGTGGCCCCCATGCCCACCCCTCTCCGGGCCTGGGGGGGCCTGGGGGGCCTGGGACGCAGCCCCGCCAAGGAGGGTCGGGCTCGGCGAAGGCAGGAGGCCCAAGACGGAGGCGGAGACGCAGCGCCCTGGAGCCTGTCCCCGCAGCGAGTGGCGAGCTGCCTTCTGGGGGCTGGCTGGGGGCACACGGAGGGAGCTAGTCCCCCTGCTCCTCCACAGCCTCCGTGAGGCCTCCCCGAAGGCCCAGGCGGGTGCCCAGAGCCCCTTCTCCCTCACGCCGGCCCCCCAGCACAGAACACCTAACTGATTATATTGCTAATGAATCGGTTCGCTTGGGTCTCCCTGAGATCAGTCTCAGCAGCGCTAGACGCGCCCTCCGCACCCCTTCCCTTCCAAGGAGCCTGATTTGTGGGGTCAGGCCTGGACCTTCCTCCCCAGGTCCCAGGCCCCAGGAAGGGCAGCCCCGTGGGGCCCACGGCTGCATCTTCTCCAGCACACGCTCCCCCTCGACCCCCAGCCTGGACGCCCTCCTAGGACACGGGGGCCCCAGGGACCCCAGAACACATCCTCCTTTCTCTGGATGAGGAAACGGAGGCCCAGCGAGCCCGAGGTAAGGGGCGGAGGGGGAAGGGGCCTCCTCTCTCCTCCACGGCTGCCTCCCACCCAGGGGCTCCGAAGGCACCCAGGTTCCTGGGGGACCGGCCCAAGCTCCCTGGGGCGCGGCGGGGAGGGGGGAGCAGGTGGCGAGAAGCACACGTGAAGGCGAAAGGCGTGGGGAGCCGGACCAGGGGGGCCGTGGGTCTTCAGGGGACCAGCGTCCACTGGGGCTCGAGGGAGACACGTTCCAAGGCTGCACCCTGAGGTGGCTGCCCTCGGCCCAGCCAGCGGGGGGGACACAGGCTTCTGACGGAGGGACCAGAACCTGGGGACCCTTCTTCAGACAGGAGGGAGAGCGCCCGAGTCACCACAGCGGGGTGGGGGCGGTGTGGCGGGCAGAGCCGGGCCCGCGAAGGGGGCCCCTGCCCCTCAGCCTGCGGTCCCCACTCAGCATCGTGGCTAAGAGGAGGGCCGCGGAGGCCGGGCCGGGGGTGTCTCCTCGGCCATCCTGCGCCGGCGAGCCCTGAGGGCAGCGGGGCCGCCTCCGGGGCTGGGGGCTCATCCGCAGACTTGTCCCCAAGTCCAAGGCCCAGCCCCGGGCCCTCCACCAGATGCTCCTCCGAGGGAGTTCAAAGGACAAAAAAGAGAAAAAATCCCCCACGTCCTCAAGAGCAACACAGAAAAGCTCTGTAATTCAGGGTTCCGGCCGCCGAGCCCGCAGTGCAGCCCCGCCCTCCTGCCGGCTGGGAGCGGGGACGGGGGGCGGCAGGGGCTCGGCGCCGGCGAGGGGCCACGTCACTGCGTCTTGGCCTTCACGAGCAGTCTCTGAACTGTTTTATACAGGAGATCGAAGTGCTGGGGGCAGCGGGAGGGCTCCCATGAGGTCAGGGCCACTGGCGCCGCGAGGAAGGCCCAAGGGCCACCGGGGAGGTCGCCTGCTTCTAGGCAGGGTGGGGGGGGCCGAGGACTCCCCTGGCCTGGTCGACCCCCCCCACAGGGGGCCCTGCCTCCCACCTGAGCCCCATGTGCTCACCTGGACCGCCGTGTAGGCCATCCCGAGGTAGGCACCGATGCAGACGGCCAGGAGCAGGTCGAAGATGGCGGGCTTGACCCTGAGGGGAAGCGGGGGACCGGAGGGTCAGGGGAGGGCCCGTCGCTGCACCACGCACCCTGGGCCGGGACCCGGGGGCACCACTCACCTGTAAGCGTTCATCACCTGCTTCAGCTGGTCGTAGAAGACGAACTCGGGGTCCCTGCGGAGAGAGGGCGTTCACCCGGCCGCCAGGCTGCCTCCCGCGGCCCCAGAAACCAGAGCCCCCGGAGGTCCCGCCAGCCCAGGGACGGGAGGCCGTGCGTGCGTGTGCATGTGCGTGCACGAGGCCGCAGGGACCCTCCTCGGGGAAGGACTGGCCTCTGTTCCGAAGGAACCTTTTCTCTGTTGCTTTTATGGGTGACAAGTTGTACTCGTTAAAAATGAAATAGGGAGGGCGCCTGGGTGGCTCAGTCGGTCGGGTGTCCAACTCTTGGTTTCGGCTCAGGTCATGATCTCAGGGTCGTGAGATCGAGCCCCGCGTCGGGCTTTGAGCTCAGTGCGGAGTCTGGTTGAGATTCTCTCACCCTCTGCCTTGCCCCTCCCCCCCCGTGCACATACGCTCTCTTGCTCGCTCTTGAAACAAATAAATAAAATCTTTAAAAAAAAAAAAAAGGAATTAGAGTCACTGTGCAAGATTCTACTGGTCCGGAGAACATTACTACTGAGGAAAGATGATCGTGGTGTGGGAATCAGAGACCCTGGATCCATAGCTGTGGGTCCACTCTGAGCCTCAGTTTCTTCTTCTAAGAGCCCTGACTCCCAGGCACACCATGAGTGGGGAGAAGGCAGAGAGCCAGAGAGGGGCACCAAGCAGTGTGGGGTATCTCCTACCTGTGGATACCTGTAGGTTCCCCTCCTATCACAAGGCCCTGCGGTGCTAGCTTGGCCTGTGGTGGGAGGGGCATCCTGGGGCAGATAGGGGACCTGGGGCACAAGTCGCCTGACACCCAAGCGCAGAAGGACCAGAGAGTGCGTGGAGGTACAGGGCTGCCCAATAAAACACAGGACGTCAGTTATGTGTGGATTTCAGACAAAGAAGGAGTTGACTCCCAGCGTAAGTATGTCCCAAACACTATATGAGATACACTTATACTAAGAAAAAACTCATTTCTGTGGAATTCCTGTTGCATTGGATACTCGCACTTTTTATTTACTGTTTCACTGTCGCTTGTCCTCGCTCAACCTCGCCCCCGGGGTGGAAGATTCCAGAAGGGCCGGCTGCGCGGCGAGCCCCGCGGGGGCGGCGGCAGACTCACCGCTTGTCGGCCTTGATGTGGTGCTGCTTCACCTCCTTCAGGTACCGGCTCAGGTAATGCTCGAGTGTGCTGAGGAACGTGCCGTCCTTGTCCACCAGCTGCGCGGCCCGCGGCTGGTTGGTGAGCCAGTCCATCACCGAGTCTAGCTGCTCCTGCTGGATCTGCTGCGGGGGCGGGGCCGAGGTCACGGGGACCCCTCCCCGCCGGCCCCCGCGCCCCCCCCACACCTGGCCCCCGCCGTTACCATCTGCTCAGTGAAGACCGGCATGTCTGGAGGGGTCCCCTGTGGAGAGAGGAGGGGGGGCCCTGAGTCTGACCCGATGGCTGGGGGGCGCCGGGGGCCGGGGGCGCAGGGGGCGCCTCACCTTCTCCGTCAGGTTGTAGATGACTCGGGTCAGGGCCTCCGCGATGAGCCTGGTGTTGCGGGTCAGCGTCTTAGAGTCGACCCGGGACCTTCGGGCAGGGGTGGAAAAAACACGCGTCCGTTCAAGGCACGGAAAAAGCACAGTCATGTTTCCCACGACAACAGAAAACAAGCCGCAGCCTGCTCGGGGGGCGCCCACCCCGCGTCTGCCGGGAGGGACCACGCGGCCCTGGGCCTGCTTCCTCGCCGCGGACGTGGGGGCGGCCGGGGGACCCCCGTCTGCCGTGGTCACAGGCAGGACTGAGGTGGTGCCATGGGGGGCAAGCGGCGACCCCCATGTCCGCCCCCACCCGGAACCCGGGAACGGGGCCTGATCTGGAAGCGGGGCGGCCGCGGACGTGGCGAGCACCGGAGCACAGCCCCGCGTTGGACGGCGGGTGTCCTCACGCAAAAGGGGGAAACCATCTGTGACCACAGGGGCTGAGACTGGGGGACACAGGCCAAGGGACACCCAGTACCGCTGGCGACACGCAGACCCGAAAGAGGGGCTCGGGTGCAGAACAGCGCTGGCCGCTGACGGGGGCAGGTGAGGGGTGCCAGGCCGCCGGGGGAGCACTGTCCTCGGCTCTCGCGCCCTCCACCCTGCAATGCCCTTCGCCTGGCCCGCGTCCCTCGGCTCCAGCACCACCTCCTCCAGGAAGCCTCCCTGAGGCCCCAGGAACGGTCAGCAGCCCTGCCCACACCTGTGCTCTCTCTGGGCCTTGTCCGTAGCCAGGCAGGGCCTCCTCCAGGTCCAGCTGCTCATCCGCCGGCAGACACACGGCCAGCAGCTGGGCTAGGCCCAAGGCCAGCCAACAAGCGCACGTGGCCAGAGCGGCCCAGGCCCAGCTCCACGGCCACCAGAAAACCCTGGGCCGGCGGAGGGCTGACACGCCACTGGGAGACACGGCCAGGAAGCGAAATCCTCCGCTGGCAGAAGCGTATTGATGAGAGCGAACGTGAGGAAGGAAGGGGTGGGAAGGGCTCCCTGAGGAGTATCAGGAGACGGGGCACCACTCTCCAGGTCTTGGCACGGCCATGCAAAGGCCCAGGGGCAGGAACCACAGCCTCTGAGCCGCAGGGCAGACTGTGGTGCTCAGCGTCTGAGGGTCATGCGTGGGGTCTGGACATCATGTGTGGGGACCAAGGAGCCCCAAATCGCTCCCACGTGCCCCCCACCCCTAATAAAGGGGGGTCAGTAACCCGCCCCCAGCTCCCCCCCTCACCGGGCTCCGGCCAGCTGCCCTCCCCACCACCAGCACTCCAGGTCCGTTCCCTCGGGGCACCTGTGTCCCTGCCGCAGCTCCGCAGAGATTGCCCCCCGCGTGGCGGCGGACGGAGCAGAGGCCCCAGGGCCGCACTCACCTCACGTCCATGATGCTGCTGCGCTGGCCATCGCGGTGGCTCTCCAGGTGCGACAGGGTGAAGGCAGGCAGCCGGCGGATGGCGAAGCGCTCGTGCTCCCAGGCCAGGATGTCCTCCGCTAGGTTGATCTTCTTGTGCACCATGGAGAACCGGACCTCTGGGAACTGGTGGGCGGCCACCTGCGTGCGGGGGCGCCGTCAGGGTGGCAGTCCGCCGGCCCGCCCAGCCCCCTCCCTGCCCCGGCTCGGCCCGCTGACGCTCACACAGGGCCCCGACAGCCGGGAGCGACCCAGTGCCTTGCCGAACCCTCCCTGCCCTCGAGGCCCCCGATCCCGGCCCCCACAGCCCTGGGTCACACTGCGGGCAGGAAGGCACCTACCGCCTCCAGCTCCCGCAGGAAGGCGTGCTGCAGCGTCCCCTCCCGCGGCGGCTTGGACACGTGCAGGTGCAGGCTGTCTCCGCGGCCCACGGTGTCCAGGCACAGCACGAAGGCCACGTTGTCCTGCAGCAGACTGGAGTCTGCGGGTCGGCAGCGCTGGTCAGGACGGTGGGGAGCAAGGACCCCGGCCCCCCCATCCCCCCAGTCCCCCAGTGGGGCGCTCACCTGTGTGGTCCAGGTTGTCTTCCAGCCAGCGTTTCGTGCCCTGGTAGTTGAACTTACCCCCTCCAGAAGCAAAGAAGAGAAGGTTGTACCTGCCGTGAGGGCAGTGGGGGGTCAGCAGTGAAGGCGAGGGACCAGGACCCTGGCGAGCAGACGGCCCCCCCAGGTACTGAATCCTGACCAGTCCCCAGAGCAGGGTTCCCCCGACCTGGCACAGCTGACTCTCCGGGGGGCGGGGCCACACTCGTGACCCCCACTCACTCAGTGGCAAGAGCACCCCCAGTGTGACGACCACAGACGCCCCAAGACAGGACCCTGTGGGGCTAGGGTGCAGGATCTGGGCAGGGCTCAGCTCCAACCCTGGTGCACGGGGGTGGGGGGCCTCGACACGGACCCTGTCACTCCCGGGGTGCACGTGGCCCGTCCCACACGGCGGCCCCGCCCCCTCTCGGCAGCCCCGCCCCCGGGCCGTGCGTACGCAGCGTGGGTGCGCTTGTAGGTGTAGAGCCTGGAGAAGAGGCGGGCGAGCTCCAGCAGCACAGAGATGCCGCTCCCGTTCGAGTCCGCACCGTGCGACAGCCACTGCGGGCGGGACAAGGCCAGCGGTGAGCCCCAGGTACCCCCCGCCCCCGGCCCCCGCGGCAGCCGGAGCTCCCGACAGCCTCGCCTCGCCGCTCCAACCCCCCGGAGGATGGCACCCCGTGTCTGCAGGGCTGAGTCCCCGGGCCCCCTGCGCTCTTCCAGCTCTCCTGCTCGCCCCCCAGCACTCTGCCCCCTGGCCCGGAGCCCGGGGGGGGCCGCCTCCGTCTGGTGTCAGCACCTGCCCTGGGAGCGCGGCACCGGGAGTGGTTCCCTCCGCCCGGGAACCCCCGGCTCATCTGGATCCTACCATCTGAAGCGACATTCCCGACGGCGTGGTAACTGGACCTTGGGACCCTCCCAAGGTCACGGTCCACACGCCAATATATCATGTATGGATAGTATTAAAATTCAGGAGGAGAAGCCAACACGACACTCGGGGAGGGAACCAGACACGAAGGCCCCATGGGGTGTGAGTCCACGCGGGTGACACGCCCAGAACAGGCTCCCCCATGGACGGGGAGGGGGCTCGCGGGGGCCGGGGTCTGGGGAGGGGGTAGGGGGTGACGGCTGACGGGGACAGGGCTTCATTCTGGGGAGATGGAATGTTCTGGAAGTCGATGATCATGGTTTCACAACTCTGTGACTGTCCTACTAAACTATGCGGTTTAAAAGAACAATTTAAATGTTAGGTGAATTCCATCTCGAGATAAGTAAGAGCTCTGCGGCAGGGGGTGGAGGAGATTAGGACAAAATAATCTCAGAAGGCTCCTGGTTGGGTGGGAGGGAGACGGACGACCGGGCTGAGCATTCTGAGGGGACCGCTGAGGGCCTGGCCTCCCAGGTGGGGTGGCACTTGGAACAGCCACGCCGTGGGTCCCCTGGTCAGGACCTCACACCAGGACCTCAGACCGCCGCTGGCAACCTCTTTGCTCAGGTGGTTTTTCTTCCAAAGCAAAACTTCCTGAGGAAGCGCAGGCACCATTCGCGCCCTGGCGTGAGCCCTGACCTCGCCGCGGCGGGGGCTCTGAGAGCCCTGGGGGGCCCAGTGGCCCAGACCTCCCTCCCCACAGGCCGGCTCCCCTCCGCGGGGTCTGGAACCGGGCTCCGGGCTCCGTCCAGCCTCGCTGCTGGGGGGCCCGGGCCCCTGAACCGTCTGTGCAGATGCGAGGCTCGGGCTGAGCCCCTGCTCCCCTCCCCGAGTCTGGGTTCCCGGCCCAAGCCGGCCACAGGGGCCCGTGAGACCAACCCCCGCGGAGAACCCGGGCGCTGGGTCTCTGCCGGCCCCCTGGAGACCACACCTCACACGCGCAGTCCCGTCTCGTTTGGGGGGAGCTCAGCGTGTCCTGTGGGACACCCCGGGAGAGGGCTCTGGAAGCCCGCCCCTGGTGTCCCCGCCCCCACCCCTCCCCACACCTGCCCGGAGCTCCTTCTGCTTCCTAACCTCTGTATAAACCACGGCCGTGGGGACGCCCGCCTGCTGGGCCCCGGGGTCCTCCCGGCACGTCCCCGCACCTGGGCCTGGGGACGGACAGGGACACCTGGTCTCGATCAGTGGCCTGGCCACCTCTCTGCCGTGGGACTCTGGCCATGGGAGCTGCCTCCGATCAGCCCGTTTCTGCTTCCCGAGGACACCCAGCCCCGGGGTCCCCTGAGGGTGGTGCTCTGCTCCGACCTCAGCCAGAAGCCCCCCCCCGAGCTAGGCCGGAGCAGCGTGGGGAGGGGGTGCCCACGCATACGTACGGGGGCCACTCCGAAGGCATCGTAGTGCGCCACGATGACGATGGTAGGAAGGTCTTCTCCACCCAGCCCCGTCAGCCGCCCCTGCAGAGAGACAGTCTGTGAGGGGCCTGCTGGCCGGGGCCCCAGTGGCCAGAAACAGCCCAGGCTGCCCTCATGGGTGGGGCAGTATTTCTGGCTCTGCCAGCCCCGTCACGGACGATACATGAACGAATGGCTGTGGCCACGTGTCAATAAAACTTTATTTGCAAAAAAAATAAAAAAAAAAAACAACTTTATTTGCAGAAACGGTCAAGAGGGCCGCAGCGTGCTGCCTCAGTCCTTCAAGGCTGAGCCCCCGGCCACCAGGGGGGCTGGCAGGAGAGCTCTGCTGGCGAGGACAAGCAGCCAGTACGGATCGCGGCCACAGGCCAGGTCCCCGTGCCCATGCCCCAGCTGGAGTCTCTTCACATACGAACTGGCCCTCGCTAAAGTCATGTGGGCGACAAACGAGAATGACCTTCCGTCAGCAATGCCTCCGCCTCCACGCCTCCCGTCCCAGTGCTAGTCGCGGGGTGCAGAGAGGGGTCCCACAGCACGGCCCAGGGGTCCGTGCCGGCACACGGCCGAGGCCCTGTTTTCCTGATTCTCCCATTAGAGGGCGAGCTCTGCGAAGGCCTTGGCCGTGTCGGAGGGGAAGGTGCCGCCGGCAAGCTCTGCTGGCTGCCGCCCACCGCAAGCCACCCGAGACCCAGGGCCACAGCCTGGCTGTGGATCCTAGGTGAGACTGGGGACATGCGAGACCGGGGACACACCGCTGCCCCCAGGGGCTCGGGGCCCTTTCCCCGACAGACGGGCTGAGGCTAGCGCTGGCCGTGCGGGCCGACGCGGCCCAGGGGGAGCAGGCGGCCAGCTGCGCACCCCACCTGCACGCAAACGGCAGGGCCGGCACAGGGCTCAAGGCAGTGCAGGGGTTTCCAGAAGCAAGGGCCCAGGCAGCCAGGCTGGCAGCTGACACAGCCCCCCTAGTGCTGAGGGGGCCCCCTGGAGCCGGGCCGGCTCCGGCTGCTACTGACCCCCAGCCAGCCAGGCCGGCTGGGGCTCGGCCCGACCTTCGGGAGCCTGACTACAAGGACTCCGGTCACTGGGGCCTTCTCTGCCCAAGCTGCCACGATCCCTCACGGGATTGTAACAAAAGAGTTTCACTGACTGCTCAGATGCTGCGGCGGCCTCCCCACATCCTGGATCGGCCCGCCCTGCCGCCTCCACCCGGTCTGTGCGGGGCAGCCCAGAGCATCCCGAGCCGGGGCACGGTCCTCGCTGCCGCGGGCCTGCAGCCTGGACGTCCCCCGAGGGCCCCCGCACACGCAGGACAGGGCCGCCAGGGGACGGCACCCGCTGCCTCACCACAGCCCATCTCCCGCCGTGTCCAAGTGCCCGTTTGCTGCCCTCAGCCTTCCCCACCGGCCAGGGAGTCCTTCACGGAAGGGAGGGCACCGTGCTCACTGCCGCCTCCTGCCCGCGGCGGGGCTCAGAGGGTGCTCCCGGAGAGGCCGGCTCACTTCCCTCTGGAGAGGGAAGGCGTGGCTCCACCCAAGTCCCAGCTGCGCCTGCGCACCGACACCAGGTGGCGGCAGAGCAGCCCTGCCCCGTCTGGTGTCAGCCAGCCACCGGCCCGGGGCCCAGCAGTTCCCTGACAAGTGCTCGCTGAGGGCCTGCTGTGTACCAGGCACCTGGTCGGGCTCCGAGGACACGACAGAGGCCGCGACGAACACTCTCCGCGCCTCCGGGACTCGCGCTGACGGGAAAGAAACTGACGACACACAGCTCACCCGACGCACTCGAGTGAAAGCGAAGCCAGGGCCAGGTCGGGCGTGCCCGCGCAGGGCTCCGGCCCCCGCCCCGGACTCGGGGCACACAGGCACGCTGCAGGCTGGCGGGCTGCCACCGAGCGCTCGGCCCCTTGCCCGGTGCCTTCAGGGCCGGGGAGACCCCCTCACTGGGGTGGGGACACGACGGACGCGACGACACCACAGAGACACTGCCCACTTCACGTTTTCCACTCCCAGCCCTCCCCGCCCTGGGTGCACCCCACCGCCAGAGCCTCTGTCCGCCCCCCGCCCCAGCCGCTCAGAGGGCTGGCCCCCCACACGGGGGAGAAGAGAGCAGCAGAGTCGGGGGCTCCTCTGGCCTCGACACTTGCTGACACCGCCACCGGAGGTGAGGACGGCCTCAACTCCCTCATGTTTGGCTTGTTGCTTTGACCGGCCACTTCCACCCCCAGAGCTGAGCTGCCTCCCATGTCAGCGGCTCTGAACAACAGGGCGTGTGTGGCCCCAGAAAGTTCTGAGGACTTGTGGGAATGCGGCACTGGAGGTGCTGTAACGTGATGAGAGGGAGCAGCCCCTGTGCGAGGGAGCGCTCTCTGCGAGGCAGGGACTGCCAGTGCAAAGGCCCTGAGGCAGGACGAGGAGGCTCAATATACGGCTGGGGCTGGCGGGACACTCGACCCGCTTTCCCTCTCAGAAGCTCTCTCCGCGGGGGGGAAGGGGTGGGGGTGAGCTCAGGAGGCCTGGGGGCCCCCCTCCCCAGGTCTCAGTGCAGCAGACAGGACCGGCACTCACCTCCACGCTGGTGATGAGCCAGTCGCTGACGGCCTTGCTCTGCACCCCGCTGGTGACCATCTGGAAACCGTTGGCCGTGGCGGTGTGGAGCAGCACTGAGGACGGGGGGGGGGGAGCAGGTCAGCCCGAGCACTGGGGGCTCCCGGCCCGAGCCGGCCTGCCCGCGGCCCCCGCGCCCCAGACGGGAGGGGTCCGGTCTAAGCCCCGCTGTATGCAGAGCGACCCCATGACCGGGGGCACAGTGCGGAGACCGGGCACAGGGAAGAGCCCGGCGTCTGTGGCGAGGTCCGCCGAGACCGCCCCCAGCCCCAGGCCGGCCGGTGGGGTAGGCTCAGAGCGCCAGCCTCCTGTGCCGCCCGCCACCTGCACAGGGGCGAAGGGAGTGTCAGGCGGGTCTCTTCTGGGCGTTTCTTCAACTACTTCACTAGCTCACTCTCCACAGCCGCCCACCCCTGTGCCAAGCTCGTGGACGTCCCCGGTCCCCCGGGACCTGTGTCCTCCTCTCCCCAGGGACGCGGCCGCCCCACCCGAGGGGGACGCTGCATCCTGGGCAGGTGCAACAGACAAAACCCACCGGACGCCCACGCGTTCCAGAAGCCAGAGGCGAGTGGGGAAACCCCTCCCTCCAAACTTGAGGGTCCTGGAGCTGCTGTTTGCACCGGATCAGCGGCTGGGGGGGAGGGAGGTGGGCTGCAAACTGCCAAGTCTTGGCCTCAAGCCTGAGACGAGGGCACGGCAGGCCGGGGCTGGGGCCGGCTGACCCGCACAGCTGGCTACCGCGCCACGTGCTCGCCGGGAGACGGGGCCCCGGAAACGGCCTGGCGTGGCCACAGCCCGCCCCGCTCCTGCGGCCCCGGCCTACCTTCGGCGGCAGAGGCAGAGCCCTGGGCGGCAGACGCGGCCTGCGTCTGCTCATAGATGGACAGCAAGGCCTCGTCCTCCACAGCGAAGTACACGGGGACCACGGTCTCCATGGCCAGCATCTCCGGCTCAGTCTCCATGAATTGCTGTGCAAGAGACAGCCGTTTAGGGGGCTTCTGGCCTGGGGGAGGGGCTGCCCAGGGGCTGTCCCCGGGGTGCGGGCACGCCTCCTCGCGGCTGGCCAACAGGGCTGGGATTGTGTCAGTAAAGAGCATGGAATGGGGAGCGAGGGTACAGAGGACAAGGACGGAGGGATGGGTGAGCGCAGCAATGCCCACGGGGCACCTGGGCGGCACCCGCCAGGGAGGAAGCAGGTCGAGAGATTGCGTGAGGGGGGCAGCCAGGTCTGGGGTCAGATCTGGTGTCACCGTGGGCTGCTCCCAGCCCCACCGGCCGTCACACCCTCCGCTGTGTGCAGGCGACAGACGCTGGCACCCTGGTCTGACGGCAGGGACCCCCACCCACGGTGGGCACAAGGTGCCCAGAACCAAGCTGGCCGTCGGTGAGCGTAAAGTCCCCCCCACAGCCGCACATCTGCTCATCTGCCAAAGCGTCTTCATCCGAGCTGTCTCGGGGGTCCTATCAGGGCACCCCCTGCCCTGGGCACTGTGGCCATCGGGCAGGTCACCCTGGGGATGTCCTGGGCACTGGGGGAGCTGAGCAGTGTCCCTATCCCCCCCGCCGCTGGATGCCAGGAGCTCCCCCATCCCTAGTGAGCACAGATGTGCCCAGACACGGCCCGGTGACCCTCAGGGACAGGATCCGTCCGGGTGGGAGGGGGCAACGACGGAGACAAGTAGCACCCTCTGAAGGGTAGGGGGCAGAGGAGCGTGAAGCGCCACGCCCAGGCCCCCTGGCCGACCCCAAGCCCCGTGCTCTTCCTCTGGCGGCAGGCGGGGCGCACACTCACCCGGATGACGTCCTGGGGCACGGCGGCCATGGCCCGCGGCAGGATGATGACCACGGCGCCCGCCGACTGCCGCAGGGCCTTCTGGTACTGCTCATAGGAGAAGTCCAGCAGCCGCATGAGCACGCAGCGGCGGCTCAGCACGTCCGCGTCGATGGTGCGGGCCTCCGTGTTGAGCACTGCGTTCCTCGTGCCTGCGGGACGGCAGCGAGGGCCTCCCTCAGTGCGGCACCAGGACCCCCAGCTGGAGACCACCGCGTCCAAGGCCAGCCCCTCGCTGCCCGGCGGTGCGGGACCCACTCCAACCTGGCGAGTCACGAGCCCCTCCCCGGGCACCGTGGGGGTCCGAGCAGCATTCCCCACCCGTGCGGTGCCGCCGGCAGCTCTGCCCATCACGACAGCCACGGAGGTCCCCAGACAGCGCCCAGGGTCCCCTGGGACAGCATTGCCCCAGGCGGGAGCCCCCACTCTACGTCCGAGGGCCACCTCCCACCTCTCTTCGGACAGCTGAAGAAAGCTCCAGAAAACCAGCAAGAGGGCTAGCTAGAGCCAGAGTTCCCGGGCAACTGGGTCCCGCCCCCACCCGAGGAGAAGTGGGGGGCCAGAGCCAGGGCGGCGCAGACAGCTCTTCGGGGCCCAGCGGGGGTCTCCCCCAGACACAGGGCACCCGAGCGCTGCCATCTCCGCCACTCCCCATGGGCGCTGGCACGTGGCAGGCCCTCGGGGGCCGTCTGTCCCCATGCGCTGCTGGGAAAGGGGGCGCAGACAGCTCACAGGGTCACGGCGCTCGGCTGGGACGCTGCCAGAAATCCCAGGTTTGACATCCCATCTCCCAAATGGCAAAGGTCAGCAACCACTCCAAACAAACGTTTCCAAAGCCACAGGCCGGCCCAGGAGGCACGAAACAAGCAAACCACGCGGCACGTGGGGGCTGGACGTGCCCCCCCCCCCCGAGGTCTCCAGTTTGGGACACAGACAGTGAGCACTCAAAAGCGAGACGCAGAGAAGCGGTCCAGCTCTCTGAGGGGGGCCCGGGCTGGCGGTCCTGGAGGTCAAAGCCGCAGGGGGAGGCGTCGCCCGTCCACCCAGATGAGGACCTACGCTAGGCCACCAGGGGCCCCCTCAGGTCCCCGCTGCTGCTTTCTAGGAAGGTGCCAGGCAGGTGGGAGAAGGCTGGCTTCCAAGGGAGCGGTCTGTGGGGCTGGGCAGGGGAAGGGGACAGCGTCCCAGGTAGGAAGGGGAAGGCCATCTCAGCAGCAGGAGCCCTGTGACCAAGGAGCAAGAGTGGGCCACGGGCCTCAGGGCTGGAGGGGGTGCCCCCTGCCTCCACCCCCCCCCCAGCCCTCCAGGGGCCTTTTCTCTGATTGAGGCCACCGCTGTGGGAGCCCCAGGAGGGCTGAGCAGGGAGAGGGCAGCAAGACCTTCAGGACGTCCTTGAAGGTCCCAGAATGCTGGGAAGGCCGCTCCCCATGCCCCACCTGTCCCACAGCTCACGGGAGGCCCTCCAAATCAGCTGGGGGCGGGGACACGGAGGGCCACCTGTGGAGCCTGCCCTGCGTGTCCTCGCCGGTGGCCCCTGGTGCCCCAGCAGGGGCCGGAATCGGGCCTCCGCTGTCCAGAGGGAGGAAGCCAGGGAAAGGCAAGGGGGAGAGCAGAATGGGGGGACATGGGCCCCCCCAGGGCAGAGACCCTCTCGTGCTGAAGGAACGCTGCAGCCGGCACCCCATCCAGACAGGAAGAGGCAGGCTTGGCAGGTGCCACAGAGGAGGGCGCCGGGCACCGGGACAGAAGTCACCGCTTCTCGCCACAGGACCAGACCCGAGCAGGAGTGGCAAACTGCTCTCAAGGGCCAGGTCAACCCTCTCACCTTGTCGGCCGCACCGGCTCTGGCTCAAGGGTGCAGTTTGCGGCCGGAGACGCAGGCCAACCAGTGGGAGAGGCCGTGTGCCAGTAAAGCTTTATTCACAACAATGGGGGGGACGAGGCTGACACGGGTGCTGGGGGGGGCCTGTGTTAGCTCAGGGGATCCAGTGAGATGGTGAGGAGCCGCTGCTCCATGCAGCAAGGGCCCCGCGGCCAGGTCACCCCAGGAGGGCCAGAGTCTGCCGGGCGGAAGGGGTGAGGTCACACCCCATGGCCTTGTACCCGGTGGATTACCCTCAGCCCCGCTCACACCGCGGCACAGCGAGCACACGCCTTTCCTTCCCAGCAGTCACTCAGCCTACATTTCTCAAGAGGAGTGAAAAGGAAGTTAGGAAAGAAGGCAGACCCAGAGCAAGGGTTGCACCAGGAGGCGGGGAGCCTGCAGGCACCGAGAAGGCGCATAAGACACTGGGGAGACTGCAATCGCGATGACCCAGCAGAGCCACTCTCAGGGACAACACGGGCCGGGAGAGGCCCGGGCTCCCAGGAGCCCCACCAGGGGCCTCGCCTCCAATCACCCACCTCCCCCCACGGGCACTGGCACCCCCTCCAGCTTCTCCCCAGGTGAATGCACCTGCTGTGCCCAGCAGGGGGCCGGGAGGTGTGTGAGCTGCACACCGAGAGCCGGGGAGCCCTCGGCTGGGGCAGGTGGGTCCCCGCCCCAGGCCCTGGGCTCACCCCCAGAGCCTGAGGTCTTCACAGATGCCACACGCGAGGCAGGCAGCATCTGGGTTTCTCACTCGGAGCCACAGAGACGGGGGCGTGGAGGCGAAGATGTCAAGTCACAGAAAGGAATGGGAGGGAATGCCAGACTTGGGGACAATGGGCCCAGGGAAGGGAGGAAGAGGAAGAGAAAGCAGTATGGAAACCAACTAGGGATCTGGAGAAACGGGTTATTGCAAGTCCTAGGACCTGGGCCTTAGGGGGGGTGGGGGATTCCTCTGGGAAACCAACAAAGCTCTGGACCAGGACAGCAGCCACTGGCCGCCCTTGTCAACTTGAGCTTATCACAACCGTCCAACACTCAAAACTCCGCCCCTGCCTTGCCCGAGCCACAGCTCGAGTGCCCAGGCCTGTGGCCGCCAGCTCCCACATTAGCACACATCCACTGGCCCAGAAAGTCCCACCAGACAGCGCTGGTAAAGACCCTTCCCCCAGGAGAACGGGAAACGTTCCGCAAAAACGTGCCCACGACATCGGGGGCTGCTGGTCTTGCCAGGAGCCTGGGCCCTCGGGTTCAAGAGCCTCGCTCACCCACGGTCAGCCCCCTTGGCACCGTGGGCATGCAGGGCCGGGTGGTCTGGTGGTTCTCTGTGGGGGCCGTCCTGGGCGCTGTGCGGTGATGAGTGGCATCCCCGGATCCCACTCGATGCCAGGACCGCCCCCCCCCACTTGTGACAACAAAGTCATCATCCAATGACCGACCCCTGGGTTGACAACCACTGGTCTGAACATCAACGGCCTAACTTTGGGGTGAGCAGGGATCTGAGGGGAAGTCTGGACGTCTCCAGGGACAGGGACTCCCCAAGGACTTGGTTGGGGGTCCACGGGGCTCAGGCTGGGCCTGACATGTTCCAACAGGAGGGACCAGCCCAAGAGCAGACGGGCTCAGAGCTGAGGAGAACCAGAACTGGGGAGGGAGCGCCTTTCTCGCAGGGACCTAAGGCACCAAGCTGGAAGAAAAACCAGAGGCCGGCAGGTTCTGGAACACCAGAGAGGGCTATAGCCATTCCGAATTCGGGCTTCGGGGCTGGGGTCAGGACCTTGACAGGAGAAAGGGCTGGAGGGGGCAGCCAGGAGCTATGCTGGGTCCAGGCCCGGGAGGTCTGAGAGAGAAGACAAGCAGGGGCGAGAGACGATCCAGGATTCCTGGAGAGAGGGAGCAAGTGGGATACCCAACCCGTGGGGACGAGGAGGCTGAGTCCGGGGGGGGTGTGCAGCAAAGGAAGGGACAAACACACAGGGTCCAAGGGACCCCCAGAAACCCACAGGCACGGAGACTGAAATGGGGGGGGGGGGGCCTTGGCTAAGGAATCTGAGGAGCCTGGCTCATGAGCTGGGCCCAGAGAGCAGAGAGCCCAGAGAGGTGGGCCTTGACGTGAGCCAGGCCGCGGTTAGTGATCAGAGCTGCTGAGCCCCGAGGGCAGCAGGATACTGACACTGAACAAAAAGCCCTGGGGTACCCTTGGGGGGCCGAGAAAGGGCAGGGCTGCCTCGGCCTGACGGAAACCAAGCAAGGAGGCTTGCCTCCAACTTAGCTCCCAGAGTGGGAGCTCTGGGCACAGGGGTACGACCCAGTGACGATGGGCACCGGGGTGGCGACCCGGCAAGGGGGCCTGAGCAGTGCGACTCTGGCCCGGCTGGGAATCAGACAGAGGGGACCCAGGCAGGGGTCCAGGAGCAGGGGGAGCTTGGCCTGAGGGTCGGAGCTACGGGTTCGGGGGCACGCTGCCCTTGTCCGGCGCCGGGGGCCGGGGGCTGGGGGGCCAGCGCTGGAGGCTCCGGGCGCACTGGACACCGAGAGCTGGGGGCGTCGCAGGGGTGCGAGCATGCAGGCTCTGGCTCGGCTGGGGCTTGGCCACGGGTCTGCCGGGCTCGGCGGGGTCTGCGCGCGGGGCTGCAGCCGGACGGGCCGGCGCGGCGGGTCCCAGGGCTCGGGGGAGGCCGGGCTGCACGCACCGTAGGGCTGCCCCTGCAGGTCGTACTGCTGCATGCGGTAGACGGTGAACTCGTGCGCCGCGTCGGCGGCGGGCAGCGGCGGCGCCACGAGCAGCAGCACGGCGGGCAGGAAGACGATGAAGCCGAGCGGCAGGCATGACGCCTTCAGCATGTTCTCCAGCACCTCGCCCGCTTCCTCCAGCATCCTGGCCGGCGGCGGGGCCGCGCGGGGCGGCGGCGGGGACGGGACGGCGGCAGCGGCGGCGGCGGCGGCTGCCGCGGACTCACCTCAGCATGGGTAGTCGCCGGGGTCCTGCGGGCGCCGCGCCGGGCAGCCCGCGCCTGCTCCGGGGTCCTACGGGCACCGCCACGGGCAGCCCCGCCCGCCGCGCTGCCTCCAGGGAGTTGTAGTCCTCTGGGCGCGCGCGGAGCCCCCTGGGAGTGGTAGGCCCGCTGGGTTACTTCCCCGTGGAGGCCACTGTGACGGACCGTATGGCTAGACCTGAGGATGAAGTTTCACGTAATACGCGAGTCAGAAAAATACGGAGACTTTAAGGCAACTACTTGCAGTGGAACTTTCTCAAACGCTGTCTTTGTGGCGGCGGGGCGGGAGGGGGGGGCGGAGGCGGGGGGGGGCGAGAGGCGGAGGCAGGACGTGACCTTGCGACCCGGAAGGAAGTTGGAATGAGAGTCGAGTGGGGCCAGCCTAAGGCGCGCAATCTCCTGGGAATTGTAGTCTTGTGACACAGGCACAGGGGCTCATGGGAGCTGTAGTCTTCCCGGCCGAAGTCAGAAAATCCCTTAAAACTCCCAAGGAACGTAGATACTAAACTCCACTAGGGCAGAGATTTTTGGCTGCTTCCTGCGTTCATGTATCCCCAGAACCCAGTGCGAGGCCTGGCACGCAGTGGGCGGGTTATAGCGTTTTTGGAAGAATGAATGAAAGAAGAATAAAGAAATCATGATAGAAGTTTCCTAAAGGGATGGCGCAGTGGGTTATGGGATTTGTAGTCCGGAGCCTGGAGTTTGGGAAGGGGTTGGTGATAGGCTTATTTATACCTAAGGCTTGTTCGTATCTGGGGCATACTCATAGTAAAAAATACATTTCGTTGTTCATCAGAAATGCGAATTTAACTGGGGGTCCCAAATTCGTATTTTCGAATCTGGCAACCCTAAGAACCCTCTATGTCCCTGCCAGGGGTCTGAAGGAGCATCAATAACGCATACCCCTCCTCCAGATGGGAAGACTGAGGCCACGGCATGCAGAACATGAAAGCCTCAGTGAGCTAAGGTCCAGCCTCCAATACGGCCGCCTCCCTTCTGTCCCAGGTACGAGGTGGCACTGACTCGCAGCATTTTGGATTCAGGTCCCAGCGCCTCCTCCCCGTCCCGGCTGTGTGACGTTGGGCAGATTGCTTCACCTCTCAGAGCCTCAGTTTCTTCAGCTGGTCGATAGGATGACAAATAATCGCACACCCTTTGCCCACCCCCCAGGGGTGAGAATTCAATAAAACGATCCCCGTGAACCAACTCAGAGAGAGACGGGCACACATTCAGAGCTCCGTACATGTTCATACGGTGAGTATGCTCGCTCTCCCTCCTCCCCTGCCTCTCCCCAGGGCTAACCCCTTACTGAAATGACCTCTGGCTGCTTGTCACCCCCAGCAGAGTGGGACCTTTATGGGGCCCGGCAGCAGGCTGTTGGCAGGCGCAACCCCTGTGCCCAGAGGAGAGCCCGACGCACAGCGGTTAAGCGAATGAACGAGGAGATGAATGAAAAGTGATCCCACCCCTCCTGGTCCTGTCTCCTGCTTCCGGGGAGCTCCTGGGCCCGAGGAGTCAGGGGCGGCCTGGCAGGGCAGGGAAAAGGGACCAGAACTCATTCTGGCCCATGTGCTCTTCATACCTGTTCCTTCCACCTGCATCCCAATTCTTCCGGGTCGGGCCATGAGCGCACAAGATCTGCACACACTCACCCAGAGACAGCCCAAGAAAGGGGTCTGACCCTGGCTCCGGTAACAGGGCGTGGACCCTACAGGTGCTCATGCTTCATCCTCACCGGAGCCCAAGATCTCCTGTCTGGAAAGCGGAGAGATTCAACAAATCCCTAACAAGCAGGGGTCAAGAAGTCACCTGCCTGCTGCGGCCCCTTCCTAGCTGTGTGACCTTGGGTCAATTACCTAATCTCTCTGGTCCTCAGTCTCTCCATCTGTAAAATGGAGTTAATGGCGGTTATCTTCCTCCTAGCGGATTTCGGAGGAGTAAATGAGTTAATACCAAGGCGATGAGAGCCGCCCCACCAGCAGAAGTCGGGGTTCTTAGGGACAGTTGTGCTGCTGTCAGGGAGGAGGGTGGGGTGTGGAAGAAGGAGAGGAAGAGGTTTCTGAGGCTCAGAGGGAAGCATGCTGTTGGGTCCAGTTCTCCAGCTCTGGCCCGTCGTGACCCAAACACTGCCAGTCTCCACCCTCACGGAGCTCCCAGTCCAGGGGAAGAGATGGAAGAGTGGCCAGAAGTGATCACAGCTGCCATCAATGCGGGATGCACAGGCAGCTGTGGAAGCCGAGAAGAAACCGCGGAAGGAGAAGAAATCTGGGAAGACTTCCTGGAGGAGGTGTTGTTAAAGCTGAGACCTGAAGGAAGGGCGGGCGGCAGGCAAGTTAGGACTGAGGGAAGGCACATGCCAGGCAGGCCGCTATGGTGGGGACAACCAAGCAAGTGCAAAGGCCCCCAGCTGGGCGGGCCCAGCGAATAGTTCAGCTTACTCAAAACAGAGTGTGTGATGCCCCACAGAGCAGAGGGGGCAGCCAGTCCCGCTTACATAGGCCCAGAGCACAGGCTGAGCCCTTCAGGGCAGCCCAGGCTCTACTCACCCCAGATTCCACCAAGTCCCTGCCCTGCCTACTGCTTTCACGGATTAACATGATGACAGTAATCAGGAAAATATAAAAATATCCCAATTTATTGTGCACCTGAACACGTGCTTGGAGCTTTATCCAAACTTCTCGGATAATGGACATGTCCCGCATCTACACTATCCGAGACAGTGGTCGCAAGCCCCAGGTCACTATGGAGGACTTGAAATGAGCCCGGTGTGACTGGACGTTATGGGCTGGATCGTATCCCCTCAAAGTTCACATGTCGAAATCCTCCGCGTGGGACCGGATTTGGAGACAGAGTCTTTAAATCAAGCTAAAAAGGAGGTCGTTAGGGGGGCCTGGCATCCTTCTAGGAAGGGGTCGTTTGTGCACAGACTCCCAGGGAGAGCGCTACGTGAAGACGTGAAGGCAGCGATCGGGACGGCACTTCCCAGGGCCACGGGGCTCCGAGGACATCGGCAGAATCCAGGAGAGAGCGGGGAACGGGCTCTACCTTGGAGCTTCAGGCGCACCAGCCCCGCGGGCACCTCGGTTTCAGACTTCCAGCCTCCAGGACCACGAGAGGACCCTTTTCCGTCCGGCCGCCCGGTCTGTGGGACTGAGACGTGGCACCTCCAGCCGATCAATGCACCAAGAAGGTGAGTGTTTAGTATTTCGTTTCATTTTCCTGCGTCATGAGCAGCCACGCGTGGCTGGTGGCTGCGGGACCGGCCAGCACGGCGAACAGCTCCGGGCCACCGTGCCCCTCGTGGCGCAGAGAAGCCGAGGCGTGGAGAAGAGGGGTCCTGTGCCCAAGCAGCGCACCGGGGGCTGCCCCCCCCCCGCCCCGGGCAAGAAGACTTGCAGGCACTGGCTTGCCTGGAAGGAGGGAGAGAGAGACAGCTTTCCACCAGGAGAGGTGCACCCCTGCGCCGTCCAGTATGGTCGCCACGAGTGCCACGGGCTATTTAAATGTGACCGGAACTCAAAGTTCACCTTGACAGTCACACCGGCCACTCATCAAACACACCACCTGGGGCTCCCGAGGCGGACAGCACACTCCTACCATCGTCAGAGGTTTGGTCGGACACGCTGGATGCCCCGTGCCACGGCGAGCGCTGAGTGTGTGCCCACAGCCTCGGGCTACGGGGTCCGTCCCGATCAGCCCATTTCACAGGAGGGAAGGGCGAGGCAGTTAGTGCTAAAGGGAACAGGAGAGGGACAGGCAAGATTCCCTGAGGCCGGGGGGCCAGGCTGCTGTGCCTCTGCGAGCCCCCAGATGGGGCCCCGAAAGGCGCAGAGGCCAGAGACGGGGAAGAGGCTGCCGGGCGCCCCAGATGAGAGAAGGGGGAGGGGAAGGGGAAGGGGAAGTGAGCGAGAGGGGCGGGGGCCCACCTGGCAGCCCCCAGGGGCTCTCACACATGTGTGTGCATATACACCAGTACATGCTCTCGGCACACCCTGCTCTGTGCCCGCCTCCCTCCCTCCTTCTCCCTGTCTCTGTCTCTGTTTCTTTTGCACACACACTCATCCACACTCTGCCGCTGCCCCACACAACCACACCCCCAATCCAAGCAGACTCACGGCCCCCCGGCCACAGGTCCACGTGCTTGCACATGTCCAGCCGACCCACAGCCCCATGCCATCGCCCCCAAAGCCCACAGGTGAATAAGAGGGAGGCTGGGACAAGCCATCTTTGAACTTCCGTGTTGCCAGGCCGTCCAGCCCTGCCGCCGCCCGACCCTCGCAGCCTGGGAGCCCCCCCCCACAATCCTCGAGGCCGGGCAGGGGCTGGGACTCCCCAGAATCACACGGGAGCTTGAGGGGGGGAGGGGGCGTACAATGCAAACCCACTCTCCCCCACTCCAGGCCCCTCCCTGTTCCCCTGAGCAGCCGCCTCCTCCAGGGAGACCTCCTGGGAGACCTCGTCCGCCCCCGGGCACTGCGAGGCGGACCGTGGGGCCTGGGGACCCACGGCCAGCCGGCGGCCCTTTTTCCTGCCTCTCCCGGGAAGCCCCCACGCTCCCCCTCAGACGCTCCGCACGCTGGAGATGCTGGTCAGGGGCTCTCGCATCCGGAAGCTGAGCGACCGCGAGCCCCGAAAGCTGTCGCGGGGCCTCAGCGAGCTGTCCGTGGTGGAGGCGCCGGAGTGGGCCTCGCCGACCTGCGCCAGGCAGTCCCTGGGCCCCTGCAGGCCCAGCCTGAGACACCCGCAGCACAGGAAGGCCAGCACGGCCTGGCACACCTCCCTGCTGCGGAAGGAGTAGATGACGGGGTTCACGGCCGAGTTGAGCACGGCCAGCGCCAGGATCCAGTCCATGCCGCGCAGGTACCGCTGCGCCCAGGCGGTGGAGCTGAAGACGTCGGCCAGCAGCAGGCCGAAGAGCGGGCCCCAGCACAGCACGAAGGCCACCAGGATCATGAGCACCGTCTTGAGCAGCCGGCGGGCCTTGCGGCGGGCGGGGGCGCGCAGGGCCTTCTGCCCCGTGGCCCGCACCACGCGGAAGATGGCCCCGTAGAGCGCGGTGACGGCCACGAGGATGCAGGCGAAGACGGCCACGCAGAAGAGGATGTAGGCCTTGGAGTAGAGCGGCAGCAGGCTGGAGCAGCGCGGGAAGGCGCACACGCAGTTCCAGCCGAGCAGCGGCAGCAGCCCCAGCAGCGCGGCCAGCAGCCAGCACAGCCCGATGAAGCCGCACACGCGGCCCCGCTTGCTGGCCCCGCTCTCGGCCACCGGCCGCACCACGGTGGCGAAGCGCTCGCCCGCCGTGAACAGCAGGCTGAAGGTGGAGGCGGCCAGCGCCATGAAGAGCAGCCCCTCGCGCAGGAACCAGTGCGCAGGCGCCAGGTGGAAGGTGCGCGCGCCCGACAGCAGCACGTTGGCCAGGTAGGCGACGCCGGTGAGCAGGTCGCTGAGCGTGATGTTGACCAGGCAGTAGTAGACCCAGCGCCGGGAGCGCATGCGCGTGGCGATGGCCACCAGCACCAGGAGGTTCTCCAGCACCACCAGGCAGCTCACGGCCACGAAGACCCCCCGCAGGACCCCCAGGCTCGCCTCCTCGGGGCCCCCGCGCCCCGCCAGCCGGCCCGAGTGGTTGTAGTGCAGGACGATGAGCCGGCTGTGCCCGCTGGCCACCAGCTGCCCGCAGGACTCGGGGGCCCCTGCCGGGGACCCCGTGCTGTTCATGGCGGTCCCCTGGGGCAGACTGAGGCCCCCGGGGCGCCTGGCCCCGGGCAGGGTGGAGCCGCCGCCGCGCCGCAGCCGCCACCGCCTGCCCTGCCCGCCCGGCCTCGGTTTCCTGTTGTTTCAAATTTCCTGTTATGTTCAAGGTACCCCCCAGGCTGGGGGATGAGGCCGCGGACGGGGAGGGGCATCCCAACGGTCGGAGGCTCCCACCCGGGCTCCACCCCGGCTCCCGGAGGGTGTGGCGGTTGCTCCCGCCAAGAGACCCTGTCTCTGCCTCCTTGTGGTCCTCGAAAGCGCCCAGGGAGGGCTGGGGGCCCCACCGCGCCCCAGCGGGGAGGGGAAAGGGGCCGCCCCTCCCCGGGGCGCTCGCCACCCGTCCCCGGGCTGGGCAACTCCCCTGCCCCCACAAGCTACCCTCTCCCGGACTGCTCCAAGCCTGCCGGGCACACAGTAGGTGCTTAACAAGAGTGTTAAGTGACGGCACGCACGCAAGCAAGCACCGCCTGATACCTCACTGGAGGCAGAGTTGCATCCCCTCTTATTCCCAGGACGGACCTGCTGCGGGCCCTGCACAGAAGGGGAGGCTGAGGCCTGGACACGCGGTAGGAGCGGTCTCCAGCGGGGGGTAAACACCCGCGCAGGGATCCATGTAGGTCTCCGCCAGGACCCTCCTTACTGGGATGGCCCTCCCCGCCCCGCCCCTGAGCTGGTTCTGCTAGGAGCACAGCTGCTGGGGACGCGCCCCCCACTCAAGACAGCCCCTCACCTCTGGAGGGGGAGGGGCTCATATGAAAAGTGGGAACCCCTCCCCCATGCCTATCCCGGGATGCTGAGGACTGGGGTGTGGGGGTGCCGGGTGGGGGAGGGGTGAGAGTAGAGCCCATCCTAGGGAATCTGGCCGGGGGAGGCACAGGAGTCCCATGAGAGGCTCCAGTATCCCCATCAGGGGCCAGGCACTCAGGGGACTGGGGCTGAGGGCAACCCAGCTGCCTGCGGCCGCCAAGCAGCAACCCTCCCTTTCTTCACTGTTCAGCCCTGGAACAGTGCAGTGACAGGGAACCACAGAGAGAGGTGCTGCCTGGGGGAGGCGGTTGCTGCTTGTCACTGGAGGTGACCAAGTGGAAGCAGGGGCCTGAAGATGAGGCTGTGGGAACAAGGGCTTCCCAGGCAGTGGGGCTGTGAGGCTGGGGCAGGGGGACAAGCAGCCAAGTCTCACTCAGGTACCACCCTGCATGGCTGAGAACTGAGCCTTGGTCTCAACTTCACAAGGAACCATCCAACTCGGACACATTCACAGAGAGACACACTGTGCTTTTTAAGGCTGAGCCTGAACCCTGAAATGGTACCTGATGCCAGACTAAGCCCTGATCCTGGACTGAGCCCTGATCACTGACTGAGCCCTGAGCCCAGGATGAATCCTGATCCTAGACTGAGCCCTGATCCTAGCAATGGTCCCAGACTGAGCCCTGATCCCAAGTGAATCCTGATCCCAGACTGAGCCCTGATCCCGGACTGACCCCCAGCGCCCAGACTGGGCCCTGAGCCTAGACTGAGTCCTGACCCTAGACTGAGCCCTGATCCTGGACTGAGCCTTGATCCCAGACTTCACCCTGATCCTACACTGAGCCCTGACCTTGGACTGAGCCCTGAGCCCAGGCTGAGCCCTGAGCCCAGGCTGAGCTCTGATCCTAGACTGAGCCCTGATTCCTGGCTGAACTCTGACCTTGGCTGAGTGTGTGACTATAGAGTGGCCACAACTCTGACTCCTGACCCTGACTGAGGCCTGGCCCTGGACTGAAGCCTGATCCCAAGCTGAGCCCCAATTCTAATTGAGCCTCAACCCCCACCCAACCCCCACCCCAGCTGCATCCCTGACTCTAGGCTCAGAGCAAATTCAGGACTAAAGTAAATATAATGAGAGAGCAGAATGTGACTAGCAAGGCCAAGCAATCCAAAAATGACTTTTGGCCATGAATTACCTGCTCTCCGGTGGAAGGCCCTATGTGCATTGTC
Organism: Potos flavus; assembly: GCA_028534135.1. Taxonomy (NCBI): domain Eukaryota; kingdom Metazoa; phylum Chordata; class Mammalia; order Carnivora; family Procyonidae; genus Potos; species Potos flavus. The sequence goes on along the minus strand of CM052898.1, from coordinate 1,327,686 downwards.
CCTTATTTAATCTCACAATTATCCCCAAGCTACAAACGAGCAATCCCCCCTCTAGAAACCTGCCCAAAGACAGCTCTGACCGTGCACAAGTATGCATGCAAAAGGTTAGTCATTGTTGTTTGCAAATGCAAAATATCAGAAGCAGTCCAAATGTCCACACACAGGGGAGGGGCTGACCAGCCACGCCTCTTCAAAGCGTGGAGTACCACACAGCCACGAAAAAGAGTGGACTGGAGCCACCTCCAAGTCATATTGTTAAGTGGGGGGGGAAATGCAAAAAGGTAGATGTGATAGGCTACCTTCTGCAAAAATGAGCTATATACACAGCTGCTTGTTTTTGCGAAAGAAACACAGGAAAGATAAACCAGGAACCAATGAGATCGGTTCCCTCTGGGGGGTGGGTGGAGCCGGAATGGAAGGGGGAGGGGATGACAGCCTCTGAGCACTCCTGTGTGTTATTTTCAAACTCTGTTTTTGTTTTCTATATTCTACAATAAAATTAAATCAACAAGGGCGTGGAGAAGAAAGCTCGAGAATGGATCATAAACTGAAAATAGAGGAACCGAACTGTGTTTCAGATGAAAACCGTAACCACACAGAGAGGAGAATGAGCCCTTGCGACTTTTGGACACGCACTTGTTCTAAAGACAAAAGGAACTACCAAAAAAAAAATAATAAATAATATATATATATATATGAACTTTGTGTTGTAAATGTGTTTTCAGGAGCGGTAGAGGCGTAGTGATTCTGAAACTCTCGTGTGTATTATGGGACTAAGCAATGTAGCAAGTATACTGATGTTCTTAAGAACCGGGTCTCAGGATTGCCTGGGTGGCTCAGTGGGTTAAAGCCTCTGCCTTGGGCTCAGTTCATGATCTCCGGGTCCTGGGATCGAGCCCCGCATCGTGCTCTCTGCTCAGCAGGGAGCCTGCTTCCCGCTCTCTCCTTGCCTGCCTCTCTGCCTACTTGTGATCTCTCTCTCTCTCTCTCAAATAAATAAATAAATAAAATATAAGTAAAATCTTACAAAAAAAAAAAAGGACCACTGGGAAGCTCTCCAGCACCCAGCTCTCGGCTTCTAAATACCACCTTCGGGGCTCCTGGGAGAAGCGGCTGATTCCAGGAGCGGGGCAGGGACAGTGCCTGATGGGCCTGGAACATCTTATGGGTCAGAAAGTCAGGAAGTCCCCCGAGAAGGACAGGGACGGGTCAGAAACACAGGAGCCAGCCTGGCGGGGCGGCTGCTGGCCAAGCCTGAAGCAGTGTGAGCATCAATACTGAGTGACCTTAACATTGGAGAGACCGGAAGTGGTGGTCGTGCACTGCGGGGGGGGGGGGGCAATCAGTGTTTGATGGGGATAGAGGTCAGGTTTACACGATGAAAAGGGTCCTGGAGGGGGGCGGCGGGGATGGTGTGTGACATGAATGTGTTTAATGCCGCTGATTGAAAATGCTTAAAATGGTGCGTTTTCATGATCCCAGGACCCCGGGATCATGATCTGAGCCGAAAGCAGATGCTTAATGACTGAGCCACCCAGGCGCCCCAATTTAAAAAAAAAATTTTTTTTAAGTAGGCTCCATGCCCGGCATGGAGCTCAATGCAGGGCTTGAACTCCTGACCCTGAGATCAAGACTTGAGCTGAGATCAAGAGTCGGTCGTTTAACCGACTGAACTACTCAGGCGCCCCCTACAGATAACTTTTGAATTACAACGAGGAAACAGTCTTCTTGGGGGAAGCCCAGCGAAGACGGTGTTTACAGCACCTGGAGGGTGATAAATGGGCATCCGGGGTGGGGGTGGGTCGCTGCTGGGATGTTCCCACCGGAAGTGTGTATCCTGCATCTGACTGAGGAAATCAGCCCCCAGACCCACCCTGAGGCACATCCCACAGAATAATTGGCCGGCACCCTTCCAAAGGTCAAGGTCATGAAAGGTCAAGAAAGACAAAGGAGCAAGCCTACGGGTCCTGTCTGGGATGGAAGGAGACGATGCGGCACAGAGTTAAGTGCGGGGAGTGATCCCCGACGGGACTCGAGCATGGAGGAAAGGTGCTGGAAAACACGGTATCAGGACGACTGGTGGGATTTTCACCTGGGTCACGTATTACATAACATTATTCTACGAATGTGAGATTGCCTGAACTTGACCATCGTCCTTTGCTTACGTAACGGAAGGTGTTTGTTCGTAGGAAATGCGTGGTGTTTTAGAGTAAAGGTTCATGATGTCTCCAACGCACTCTCAAATTATTTAGAAAAATGGAGAAAAAGGAGAAGAATGTTTTCTATAGAATGTATTATATACTTTTAGATCATGCTTATAGGCAGAGACAAAGCAAAAGGTTAACCACGGGCGGATTAGCTCTGGGCTCTAGATTTTTTTTTTTTTCTGCAAAGGGACAAATAGTAAATGTTTTGAGCTTTGCAGGCCAGACTATCTGTCACAATTACTCAACTCCACTGTTGTAGCGAAAGCTGCCGGGGACAGTATGTAAATGAATTGGCGGCATGCCAATAAAACTTTATTTGCAAAAAACAGGCTTGGCACAGGTGGTTTGTTGATCCCTGACCTAGACGAAGGGTACATGGGAGTTCATTGCAATAGTTTTGCAACTTCTTTCCTAACTTCGTGATCAGATTGTGGTCCCTAAATATATCCTCCCATTCAAAAGAAGCAGGGCTCTTTGGAGAAATGGTGGGGTCCAGGGCAGGGGCAAGGTGAGCCCAAAGCATCCCTCTGGGCTAGAACATAAACTCTTAAGGCCGGTTGGGGGTGTGTCAGAAGGACTCAGGAGCCCACCTGCAGGGAACTCCTGTGCCCAGAGACCCAGCCATGTGGGCACAACAAGAGTAACACCCGCTATCATAGAGCATAAAATTCACCGTCGTAACCGTCTCTAAGCGCACAGCTCAGTGGCGGGAAGCACGCTCACACCCCCACCCTCCATCTCCAGAACTTTCCATCTCTCCACACAGAGACTGTCCCCACAAAGCACGGACTCCCCACCCCCCAGCTCCCACTGTCCGTCGACACCGGGGATGCCCCTTGCCCTGTCTGGAGGCTGGGATACTCTATGGGACAAATGACCTGGGATCTTCGACAGGTAAATGACCCAGAAGAAAAGGTTGGCGGCTGCTTCCCGATGAAGACAGCTACAGCAGCCAACGCCACGTGCCGGCTTGGTTTGTGAGCAAACATCTGTGACTTGTGCCCATCGGCAACGAGGCACCCTGTCATCGTGGACCCAGGGAGGGCCCGGGAGGGGTCAGTACTGGCCGAGGAGGGCTGGGGTCTCCATCGGGGCCAACTTCCCCTTTAAGCCGGCCCACAACACTTTTAGGGGTCTGCGCAAATGTTTTTAATCTCTTTTTAAAATTAGAAGAATAAAATCAATACAGCAATCGTGAATATGTAATGAGCCCAGTCTGAATTTCATTGGTCTTTTCTACCAACATGTGTTGAGCCCACAATCGTCCACATGCAGCCCTGACTCGCCTCCCTGCTTTTGTAGGTTTGATATTTTCCATGATAAAAAAAATTTAAAGAGTTAGATGACTCCTCGGCCAGGTGACCAAGGGTCATAGAGGCGGTGGGCTGACGACGTGGCGGAAATGGCCCTTTGCCTCTGTGGTCCCGCCCTAAAACCCCTAACCTGAGCCCAATCATAAGGAAAATGCCAGGCAAACCTCCACCAAGGGACTATCCAGGAGATATGGTCAAGTCCTAACCCCTGGGACTTGTGGATGGGATCTTTGAAAACAGGGTCTTTGCAGATGTCATCAAGTTAAGACGAGGTCATTGGGGTGGGTCTCCATTCAGTATGACTGGTGACCCTATAAGGGAGGAGAATGTGGACACAGACACAGACGCACACAAGAGACGGGGCCATGTGAAGACGGAGGCAGTGATGGAGGGGTGAGGCCACAAGTTAAGGGGCGCCTGGAGCCCCAGGGGCTGGGAGCGAGCCTGCCCTGCCGCACCTTCACTTGTGCTCTCAGTGACCCAGTTTACTTTGTTTCAGAAGCTGGGGTAAACCAATGCAATCCCAGACCAGCGTGCTTCAGAACTACCGGGTCAGCAAAAACAGGGGAAGTCGGGAGCTTTGGTCTATCCGCTAGATTGGATGCTCCCCAATTCACGAATCTCTGGAAAAAAGCCAAAAACTTCTCTAAAATTCACAAACAAGGCAAGTCTGAGAAACTGTCACAGCCCAGAGGTGCTTTGGGAGACGTGACGGCCTCGTGTCACGGGGTGTCCTGGCAGGGGTCCTGGGACAGGAAGAAGACATTAGGGGGAAACTGAGGAAATCTGAATAAAGGGTGGACTTCAGCTTATAATGTGTCAATGTTGGTTCATGAATTATCAAAAAAAGGTACCACGTGAATGTAGGATGTTTGTAATAGGGAAACTGGCTGCGGTTTCATAGGGCAACTCTGTTCTAGCTTCACAATTTTTCTGTAAATAGGACTCTTCTGAAAAATAAAGTATATCTTTTTAAGAGTAAAAAAAAAAAAAAAGCATCGAACGAATCAGTATCTTGTTTGGCGGGAGCCTCCGTCAGGCTGCATTTCTCTGTGGCAGTTTCCCCGTCTGAAAACAGGTGGGCTGGCTCGTGTGACAGGGCCCTGAGGACCGTGGGGGACCGCGGTCTGGGCTAAGTGGAGCCATCCCCCTCCGCATCTCCACCTTCGTCAGAGGTGGGTGCGGGCTCCTGGAATTTGGGTGAGTAGCAACACAGCCCCCATCCCCCACTCCCGCCACCCGCGCGGGCCAGGGAGAGACGCCAAGCGCGTCAGTCCCACACAGCTCCAAGGACGCGCCCTGCACGGGTGGGCGGACCCCACCAACGGGCCCCCTCCTTCTCCACGTGGCTACCCCACCTGGGACAGGCGCCCCGAGAAGGGGCCGCGCAGTGAGCTACAGGACGCCTCCAAGAAATCACAGGTCTCCAGACTGTCATGTCTTTAATGTCTTGCAAGGGGCCCCACAGAAGGGGAGGGAATAAATACAGAAAGGCTGCAAGATGCAGTGCGCCCAGCCCCCGGCCTGGGAAGTGGGGGAAATGCCTGCGGGCCTCAGCCTCCCTGGTCTGTAAATGGCAGGACACACTTGGAGGCACAGACTCTGGAAGGGACAGCGTTTTCCCGGTCTCTCTTCCCGCCCCGGGGGACACAGAAGTCCCCGCGCTCTCGACTTCAGGCTGGCCCATGCCGTCTCCTTTCCGCTAGGGGGCGCCGGAGTCTGGTCCCCGGGAAAGAAGGACCGCTCCCCCATCAGGGAGCTGGCGCATCGCCTCCGTGGGGGTCCCCGGCCTCTGCCCTGGAGAGGCCCCACCCAGGGGGGGCTCCGCTCACTTTTGCCTCCACCCTGCCATCCCAAGTGGCCCTTGTGCTCCCTTTCCGGGGAGGTAAACGGAGTCAAGGGAGGGTGGCGACCAGCCTTCGACCCCGACTCACTCGCGGCCCTTCCGCCACCTGCACCTAGGGCTGAGCGACAAGGGGCATCTGGGCTCACCGAGCCCCGGTCCGCCCGCAGGTCCCGCCTGCCACGCGCGGGTCTGAGCCCGGGGGCAGGGGCGCCTGGCTCACAGCAGGTTGATCTCGTCCAGGTAGCGGGCCAGGACCGAGTCCCGCACGTCCTTGAAGACCTTGCGGATGTTCTGGGTGTCCGTGGCGCACGTGTAGTGGCTGAAGAGGCGCCGGGAGCGCGGACCCCTCCTGCTCCCGTCAGCGCTGTCCACGCAGCCCGCGTACATGCCGGTGTACATGTCCAGGATGAACCTCTTGGCTGCCTCCGCGTCCTGCTTCGGGCCTGGGGGGAGAGGGGTGCGCAGTCAGGACACGCGGTTCGTGGGGCAGGCAGGGGACTTTCCCTCCTGGGCCACGGACGTGGACCACATCAGGGCGGCAGGGCCCGCGGGGACCACGCAGCACGCGGCAGACGGGCGCCATCTTTGGTCTTTCTAGAGGGTCACATGACCATCAGGTCCGGCCAATGGGAGCCTCAAGAATGGGCTCGGGTGAGTCACATGACCTGGCATGAACCAATAAGACTTGGCTCTGGGACTTTAGGCAGAACTGTGTTAAAGAAAGAAACTCACGTGGCTGGGCTTGCACCTGAGGGGCTGGGAACCTGGAGCTGCGGAGAAAGGTCTCTCCGAGCGGTGCAAGTGGGTAAATCGAGGCCAAGAGAAGGAGAAGGATGGCCACCCTGGGGAGGCTGCTGACATGCTCAGCCTCTCTTGTGTCTGTGTCTGTGTCTCTCTGTCTCAAGCATAAAGCTTCCGGAGCCCAAGGGCTGGCTGTGCTTCTTACTAGTGGGGTTGCCCTGTGCAGTAGTCCATGTAACTACTGTGAACCTCAGTTCCCTCACTTGTAAAATGGGGGTCGGAGCAGTCCCCAGCTGCCCAGAGTTGTGGGGATTCAACGCCGTCGTGTAGAGGGCTCTGTACTCAATAATCAGAAAGTCCTCAGCATCCTTCCAGAAAGGCAGGGCGCCCAGGGGGTAAGGCTGCTGGCTCCTGATCCGGACGGCCTGGGTTCGAATCCTGCCTCTGCCACTCCCTCGCTGTGTGGCTTTGGGCAAGTGTTTGCACCTCCCCGTGCCTCGGTTTCCCCCACCTCTATAGTGGTGAGAGAAAAGCATTCCACTGCACTAGGTGCTTCCAATGGGGTCCAATGTGTGAGCTGTTGTTATAATCACAGATGTTATTTAGTAGAGAGAGGGAAGGACTGAGCGCCAGAAGTTGGCAAAGAGTTCGGATGGTATGTCTATAAGTCATCTAAGAGATAAGTCATCAAAGTCACGTAAGTCATCAAAGAGATCGGAATGGTATGTCTGTAAGTCAAGGAACCCCAAGGATTGCAGGCAACACGAGAAGCTAGGGGACGCCTAGGACAGACATCCCCTCAGAGCCTCCAGAAGGAATCAATCCTGCTGACGTCTTGATTTCACGCTTCTGGCCTCATTACCTGAGGGGGATACGTTTCGGTAGTTTTCTGTCCCCTGGTTTGTGGCGGCCATCACTCCCCTCCCTGTAGGTGGGTGCCAACTGGCTGTCGAGAGGGGAGTCTCTTTGCCTCCTTTTGAGTCTGAGCTGCCCCAGTGATTTGCTTGACCAACAGAGTGAGGCGTCTCTGACCATCTGGGACCTCTGAGGCTCCCCCCTGCCCACCCCCGGGGCTGGAGTCTGGTCACCCCAAAACAGCCATGCTGTGAAGAAACCCAAGCTTCATGAAGGGGACCTAGATTAGGAGATGCCAGACAGGGCCAGGGAGGGGTGTAGGGGGAGAGAGGGGGGAGGAAGAGAGAGTGGGAGAGGGAAGGAGGGGAAGGCAGGGAGGAAGAGGGGCGCGGAGGGACCAGACACACGGTGTTGGAAGTCGCAGGGGTATCTCGATCCCCGCCACCGCAGAGGATGCCACACGCATCAAGGATGACCTCACCCACCTCAACCCTTCCCAAGTTCCTGCAGCGCGAAAACGTGAGTGAAGTCAAGGGGCTGTGTTAAGCCCCTAATTTAGTGGGCGGTTTGTCGCTCAGCTGGGGCACTTCCCAGCTCCCCTCCAGGGAGAGTTCGAGCCCATACACCCTTCCTGGGACCCAGCCCAGCCCCACCTCCCCTCTCTTTAGAATATAACGTGTTCCTGCCCAGTGTAGGCTTGTAGGGCTCCTGATTCACGCGCCCTTGCCAAGACACGACCATTGCTACCGCGCCGTGTGTAAGAGGGTTGCTGCATCTACGAAAACTGAGCCGTGTGCCTTGGAAGGACTCGTCCAAAGGTCAGGCACCGGTTTCCTTTTGAATCCGCTATCTTAGATAGAGATAATATGACTATGAAAGATTCGAAAAAGGAGTCTCCAAGATCTAGGCGGATTCTGGAAATAGTTGTTGCCACCTTCCAGGTGTGGCTTATGACAATGAACTCTACAGAGGGCCCACACGCGAGATCTACGACACCCGCCTCCTTAGAGCCCCCTGTTTGACTCCACGCCACAGCATCAAGAGTGATGGCGGCTGTCACTTTCTCCCCATCCTGCAGAGGGGGACACTGAGACTCACGGCTTGGGTCTGGACCTCAGGTCTGTCGGATCCCATATGAAACTCCACTGACTCCAGCCGAGGTAGAGTCTGGACCAGCATTTGTCTTGGGAGCTGCTTTCAGGAGGCGAAGGGTATAGAAAGTTCTAGAACCACTCACCCTGGAAACTGGGGAAGTAGGTAGCCAGGTGGGAGGTGGGGATCTTCTCCTCGAGGATGTCAGTTTTGTTGAGGAAGAGGATGACAGATGTGCTTTTGAACCAGGGCAGCTCCAGGATTGTGCCGAATAGGGCGAGGCTCTCCTTCATTCGGTTCTGGGTTGGGGGGAATAGGCGGGTCATTGCCTCAGCGGCCAGCTTGGCCCAGACAGGAGCCTTCCCTTCCCCCCATGTGGAGGTGGGGCTGTCAGCCTAACGTCCAGGAGCTTGGGGCTCCCCAGCTGCAGCCTGGATTAGAAAGGGTTGCCCATACTTTTGTGTGCCCTCTACTGGCTTGACTAGTGTCCCCACCAAGTTCATTCCCCTCTAGAACTTCAGAATGGGCCCTTATTTGGAAATAGGGTCTTCGAAGATGTAACTAGTTAAGAAGAGGTCATAGTAGATTGTTACCTCCCATGGCAGAGGTCCTTATAAAGAGGGGACATTTGGACAGAGATCCATGGGGCTAAGGCCATGTGGCCACAGAGGCAGACATGGAGGGACATGTCTCCAGGCCAAGGGACACCAAAGACGGCCAGCGGCCCCCAGAAGCAGGGAGAGCTGGGGACAGAGTCTCCCTCACGGGCTCGGAAGGATCAGCTGACATGCCGATCTGGGGTGTGCGGCCTCCAGCTCTGGGAGAGGAGACGTCTCTCTGTGGCTCCGGCCCCCAGACTGTCACACTTTGTCATGGCAGCCCCAGCAAACGAGGACATGGCGGGGGGCTGCATTCGAGCAAGATCTGTGGCAGAACGACCTCAAACTCATTCCGTTTCATTTGGTCTGAGAGTCAAAATTTTAGCATCTGACCCTTGGATTCCCCAGACTGGGCATGTGAAACTTTAACCCCTAAAAGCGCAAACGTCTGAAACCAGCCAGCTCCTAATTAGGAGAAGAATTCACAAAAGAGCAATGCCCAGCCTTTCTGAATAAAAGCAGGACACTCTCCCTGGGGCATGACCCATTTTCCCAGGCCAGCCGCATTGTGCTTCCCCGGGGGCCATGTCTTGGGGCGAGAGAGAGAGAGAGAGAGCGAGTCCGGGGTGCTTGTGGATCTGTGTCTTGGACTCAATGTTCGACCACGGGAGAGTGGCGATGGGGTTTTCTGCTCAGCTCCGCATCCCGGGGCCAGCAGGAGGCGGCGCGCCCTGCCCCCGCGGTGGCCCTCACCTCCTGGTTGTTCTCCTCCAGACACTGGTCGTATTCGCTCAGCGAGGCCAGGTAGATGAGGGCAATCACGTTCTCGAAGCAGTGGATCCACTTCTTGCGTTCCGACTTCTGGCCCCCGACGTCCACGATCCTGCCGGGAATCGCCCCTGTCAGACCTGATCGGGCCCCCCTGGTGTGGCACCCTGGGCCCCAGGCACGTCTGGGGCATGTCAAGAGCCATATTTAATAGCCCAGGATTCCGGGCCAGGCTCCAGGCCGATGCCTCTGCATTTCAGCCCCGTGGGGCAGGTGTTACTGTTGGCTTATTTACACATGGAGAAACTGAGGCACGGGAGGGGAGACTTTGCTGAGCTTCTGCAGTGGGCTGCCTGATTTCCACCCTGTGGTAGAGGCCAGCAGGTCAGACACATCCGGGGTCTGCCTTGGTTCTGGCGGGTGATCTGGAGCCAACTGCAGAATATGTCCGGGACTCAGTTTCCCCATCCGTGACGTGTGCATTGTTCTGACGGGGCCAACACCGTCCCCTGTGTGTGTGGCCCAGGGCGAGGGCCCAGCCTCCACCTCCACACACCGCAACAGAAGCCTGAGCCCTCCCCCCTTCCTCTTCTCTCCTCTAAGAAATGTGGGTCACTGATAACAAGGCTTACGTCACTTCCCCAGGGATGGGACTGTTACCAGGCAGCCAACAGGAAATGCCAGAAGCCCCAGAGCAAGAAGGGACTTGCCCCTTTGTATGGATGGGAAACCCAGGCTGGTGCTTGTGGCTCCCGATCCCTGAGACCAACCCCTCTTGGGCCCTTTCGGACTCCCTGAAACCTCAGAGCAGAACAGGGGGTGCAGTCGCTGAGCGGGGGGCCCTGGAGATTGAGACAGGTGTGGGGGAC
>CM052898.1:1292187-1310097 GCA_028534135.1 Potos flavus | reverse complement strand
CACAGGCCTGACCTGGGGGATATGAGGGACATGGTCCTGACCTGGGGGATCTGAGGGGACATGGTCCTGACCTGGGGCATCTGAGGGGACACGGTCATGACCTGGGGGGTCTGAGGGGACACGGTCCGGACCTGGGGGATCTGAGGGGACACGGTCCTGACCTAGGGGTGTCTGAGGGGACATAGTCCTGACCTAGGGGTGTCTGAGGGGACGTGGTCCTAACCCAGGGGGGTCTGAGGGGACACGGTCCTGACCTAGGGGTGTCTGAGGGGACATGGTCCTGACCTGGGGTGTCTGAGGGGACAGGGTCCTGACCTCGGGGATCTGAGGGGACACGGTCCTGACCTGTGGGGTCTGAGGGGACACGGTCCGGACCTGAGAGGTCTGAGGGGACACGGTCCAAACCTGGGGGGTCTGAGGGGACACAGTCCTGACCTGGGGGGTCTAAGGGGACACTATTCTGATCCGTGGGGATCTGAGGGGATGCGGTCCTGACTCGTGGGGATCTGAGGGGACAGGGTCCTGACCTCGGGGATCTGAGGGGACACGGTCCTGACCTGGGGGTGTCTGAGGGGGCACGGTCCTGACCTGGGGGTGTCTGAGGGGACACGGTCCTGACCTGGGGGGTCTAAGAGGACACGGTCCTGGACTTTGGGGTCTGAGGGCGCACTCCTGCCCCGGGGGTCCTAGTGGACACAGCCTGGGTTTGGGGGTCTCCAGGGACAGGGTCCCCCCGGAGGTCCAGAGGGCCCCCCAGCTCGAAGCCCAGGAGGGGAGGCCCCAGGAAGCTCACGCTGCTCTCGGGCCTGCTGAAAGGGATCTGCAGCCGGTCCATGGCCTCGATCATGGCCCGCATGGAGACGAAGATGTTCTGGTAGACGAGGGGCCGGAAGCCCTTGCGGTCGTCCTCCGAGTAGCCCGCCCCGTGGATGATCCGCATCTGCTTGATGAACGTGCTCTTCCCGCTCTCGCCGGGCCCTGGGGAGGCAGACGAGCACCTCAGCCCTGGGGCTCCCGCCGCCCAGGCCCCCCCACGCGCCTCCACGGCCCCAATCCTGGCTCGGCCAGGGCCGCGCTCTGCAACCCGGGCCCAGTGCCTTCACCTCCCGGGCCTCAGTTTCCCCCGCTGTAAGACGGGGTTCGCGACAGACGCTGCCCGCCAGCTCCCAGGAAAGGAGTTCACTGCGAGGGACTCCCGGGGGCCGCGGGGGGGTCAGCAAACTCTCCCGCTGGCTGTCTGCTTCTGCATGGTCGGCTTTGACACCTCCGATGCTTTTTACGGGTGTAGTTTTTACATTTTTAAATGATGGAAAGGAATTTCTTTAAAAAAGGCTATTTCGTCACCAGTGGAAATGATATGAAATGCGTGGGTCAGTGTCGACAAATAAAGTTTTACTGGCACGCAGTCGCGCCCGCGGGCGTACAAACGGTCTATGGCTGTGGCCTCGATACAACAGCAGGGTTGAGCAGGTACGCGGACCGTCTGGCCCCCAGGACTGAGGATATTTACTCTCTGCCTGTACAGAAAAAGCTCGTGGATCCCTGGCTTACACGATGCCTAGACAGAGTGCGGACTACATTAGCGTTCACTGTTACCAGCAGTAGTAGCCTTGACTACAGTAAGAACCGCTGCTCTTATTATTTGCTATAGTAATTTCGGGTAGAGAAACTTTTACGAAGGAAATACGATGGAATAAACAGTGTCTAGCTGACTACAGCTGAATGTCAGAGAAGGCTTCTCAGGGGAGGTGACTTGTGGAATTGAGATCTGAAGTCTGGGAAGGTTGCTCTTGCGCCAAAACGTGGAGGAAGGGCACATCGTGCAGCGGGCAGAGCCCGTGCAAAGGCCCTGGGGCAGAACCAGGCCTGGTGTGTGGGAGGAACAGCGAAGAGGCCATTTTGCTGGAGCAGAAGGGGTGAGGGAGAAAGAGGGAGGGGGGACGGCAGGGAGGGGAGGGGGCAGGTGGTGCAGGGCCCAGGGGACCACGGAGAGGACTTGGACTTTGACCCCAGGGAGGCGGGAGCCCTGGAGGGCGGTGGGGAGTGGAAGACCTGACCCAGGTCCTCGCAGGTGTCCTCTGGCGGCTACTGTAGCGCAGACAGACTGCGGCGGGCAAGGGCAGCCTGGACCTAGGTGGAGAGAAGGGGACATTGAGAGATATTTGGGGGACAGACTCAACAAGACCTTGCTGCGGGACCAGAGGGGTCCTTGCAGGGCCAACTACACAATTTACAGGGCCAAGTGCAAGATGAGGCCCTTCTGAGCCCAGGGCGCTGTGGGCCCGCCCCGGTCCCACACCCAGGAAGCCGGCTTGCGACCCTATCACCGGGATCTTCAACAGGCCGGGAGGGAAGGTCAGAGACAAGGCTCAACGGCGCCGCTGTCCGAGCTCTGGGCTCCCGCTCCCTGCGTGCCTCTATTTCCTCTTTGTCGAGTAAGCGTGACAGCCAGACCGCAGGTGTGGGACCGGGAGGGCTCCTCCAACACCTTCCTGCCCTGCCCAGCTCCTGGGGGACACTGGCGGCGGCGGGGCGGGGGGGGTCCTTCCAGGGACAGGACAGTGGACTGGAAGGGGGAACAGGAAGCAGCAGAAAAGGAAGGGGGGAGTCTGGTTGGAGCCCAGAAAGAGGAAACGGGCAGAGGGAGCAGAGGGAGGTGGGCGGGGGGAGGAAAGGAAGTGTCGCCTTGCATTGGCCCCCCAGAAGCTCTCTGTCCCCACATATCTGAGGGCAACAAGGGCAGCCGGGGTGACACCGGGAATTCGTAAAGCCCACTGGACTCGAGGTCCAAGAGAAAGACGTGCTTTTTTCTTGTCCTGAGGGACATCAGCAGGGAAAGGGGAGGGCAGCCGGGCTGCGAGCCAGGTGCGCGGGCCGGGCCGGTGGAAGGTTCCGCGGCGCGCTCCTCACCTGCTCTCGGCCCTCGCTGCCTGGTGGGGGGACCCAAACCCATGAAGGATTTAGGGGTAAAAAGCCGTCAGGCCTGCAACATACTTGCAAACAGTTCAGGGGAGAAATGTATTAATACACGGATATATAATAAAACAAATCATAGCTATAATAATGCATTATATAAATTATGAACATACACGCCTATCCGGCTACACAGAGTGCGTACACAGAGAGAGAGGGAGGGAGAGAGAGGGAGGACCGAGGCAATATGGTAAAAGGCCAACATTTGCAGAAGAATCAGGTGCCCCTTTCCCGCGAGGTCTGAAAGTGTCTCAAACTGAAAAGTGAAGGGGGGGTGGAAACCTCGCGTGCAGGGTCAGATGCTGAAGGGGATGCGGGAACAGAAAACGGGCCCCAGAGGAAAACCTGGGGTGGGGGTTTCCGCGGGAATTTCTTAGCTAAACGTGCTGCGCTCTCCGGCACGTGAGCGCGAGGGGAACCTCTTTAGGGGGCGACAGGAGCTCTCTGCACTACTTTGCCATTTTTCTGTACCTCTAAAATGATTCCAAAATAAAAAGCTTCCCCCCAAACAGCCCACGCCACGGGTCCACGGGCTGCAACTCTCCAAGGTGGAGCCGCGTGTGTCTGAAGATTACGGAACGTCTTGGGTTCTAGAAAGGGAGGCATCCGGAACAGCGAATGTCCCTGCGGAGGCGCATGCGAATATCACAGCCGGGGTCAAGCCACCACCCGCGGTGGCCGCGAGCCCAGCGTGCACCGTCTGGCCCAGAGCCTCTCCTGACCGAGGGACTGCTCTTGGCTCACTCTTCATGTGGGGAAATTGAGTACCAGATAGGCTCACGGGATTGCCGTGGGCCGTGCAGCTGATAAGTGGCCGAGCCAGGACGCAAACTTCACTCCGTCTGAGTCCAGAGCTCCTGGGTTTTAGGTAGGATACCAGAAAGTTCCCCATAACGATAATCACAGCGAGTGTGATTCAAGGCTTGGCATCTGCCCAGTGCTGGGCCAAAGCCGTCCGTGCCTGTCCTCAGTCAATCCTCACAAGACCTCACTGGTTTACCATCTGCAGAAGACACCCAATGATCAGGGAGGGCAGGTGATTTTCCTAGGGTCACACAGCTAGCAGTAAACTCAAGCCCTTACAGGTCTTAAGCCAACAAAATGGGATACGGCCAGCCAGCCGGGTATGAGCTGATGTCCTCCGAGTAACATATGGCGTCATCCGGGTACCATCTGACGTCAGCCAGGCACCAGATGACGTCGTCTGAGTACCAGATGACATCGTCTGAGTACCAGATGACATCATCCGAGTATCAGATGATGTCATCCGAGTATCAGACGATGTCATCCGAGTATCAGATGACATCGTCTGAGTACCAGATGACGTCATCTGGCTGCAGACACTCGGAAGCTAGACAGCTCCTGGTGGGGGGGGGCGGCGCCTACTGAGGCCAGCGCAGGGGACCCCACCCTTTGTCCTGGCAGACCTCAGTCTCCCCCAGGAGCGTGGAGAGCAATCCCAGGCCTCGTAAAGCAACAGCAAACTTGATTTTCCTCTCTTCTCTTCTGATTTGTTAAAGGAAAAAAAAACATCCCGGTCACCACTCACAACATGGATGGTGTGACTCATGAATGGGTCACAGGCTGAAGTCTGAAAACTCCAGCGGGCGGAGCCCCCTCTTTGCAGCCCAGGACAGTCCTGAAGCCACGAAGGGTGCTGGACCTTCTCAGCCCCAGGCTCCTGGTCAGCTTCGGGAAAGCCCCCCCCCCCCGGTGGGGCTGGGGGCCCGCAGGGACAGCTCTGCCCACCTGGCCGGCCAGAAGGGAAGTCGCTGCTTCCTTCTGGGGATGGATGAGGAAGTGGAACCTCGCAGACACTGGGAAGGGCTGTGCCAACCCTGGGAGTCACGAGACACCCGAGCGACTCCTTCCCTGGGGGGGTGGCAGCTCCAGGAAACGGGGGCTCGGGGGCTCGGGGAGCCAGGCCTGGGTGCCCGGAGGGAAGGCCACTCAGCGCCTATGTCCAGCTCAGGCTCAGACTGGCTGCCGACCCCAGACCAATCCTGTCACCTGCCTGGGCCTCAGTTTCCCCATCTGCCACTGGGGAATCGGGGCTTTTCTCTCCAGGGGCACATTCACAGGGAGGTCAAATGCATAGAGTTTGGATCCGGAATTCTAGGTTCTGATCCTGGCTGTGTGACCTTGGGCTCATCGCTTCACCTCTCTGGGCCTCAGTTTCCCCATCTTATCTACCTCCGGCGCTGCAGACGAGCCGGCTCCTCTGATGGCTTCACGCTGATGCCCCCCACTCCCCAGCATGCCAATTGCTTCCTGTCAAGGTCAGGCTCCTGGCCCTTCAGCCTGCTTTCTCAAAAAGATCAACCATCTCCAGGAAAAAATAACTTTTGGATTCGATTCCTGTTCTCAAGAAGGGAGGGTGGTGCGGAGGCCGCCCTCAGGGCTGGGGGCTGGGGGGTCAGGACCACAGTGCAGCACGCGGTGCACAGAGCCACCTTCAGCGCGTGGGAGGAGGACAACCTCCCCTCCCCCACCTGACACCAGCAGAAGGGGCTTCCTGTGTGGGGCTGGCCGGGCAGTGGTCAGAGCTGTGTGGGGCCGGGGACCTCTCCTCCCCAGCTCTGACGCAGCTCTGGGGAAAATCGCCCCTGAAACAGGACCCACTCATTCCCTTATTCACTTATAAGGTTTGCTCTGGGCATCCACTCTCTGCCGGGGTCACTGTGCTCCTGGCCCAGAAGCTGGGGACCCAGGAATGAACAAGAGAGACGCGGTCCCCACCTTCATGCTGTTTGCTGTGTCCCTGGAGAGACAGACAATGAAGAACAGGGGACAAGTCTAAGAGCGGGTCAGCGAGTGAGTGCTGGGGAGAAAGATCACGTGGATCAAGTGGAGGAAAGAGAAGGGCGGGCGAGCTTTGTAGCCAGCGAGTCCTGGAAGACTTCTCCGAGGAGGTGACACACGGGCCACGCTGCCTGGAGTGAGAGCGCCAGCCGTGCAGAGGCGTGGGTGACGCCGACAGCTCCTAGCAGAAGAACAGCACGTGCAAAGGCCCTGAGGTTCGGATATGTGAACTTGAGATGTGCAAGGAAAGCTCACTGGCGCTGATAAACCCAAGCCTGATGGATAGAGGAAAAGCAGGCAGGTTGAACCAAAGAGGGGACAGCACCCCAAATGCTCAGGGCCTGAAAAGGATGATGACGGGTCGTGGTAGGCAGCTGAATGCCCATTCCTTTGACAGCTTCGGAGAAACGGGCAAGTGCTTTGAAAGGCACAGACAACCAAAACTCACTCGAGAAGAAATAGCCTAGCTAGCCCTAATAATGTTATTATTAAAAGGTAATCAATCACACATCATATATCATACCTACTATTACTGTAATGGCCTACCCAGGCTGAAGAAGTCCGAGATAGCTATTAAAGTAATTAAATTCTTAATTAAAAGCTTCCAGGCTCAGACAGCCTCATTGGCAATTTTACCGAAGTTTAAGGAAAACAAAAGAGTCCACGAGAAAAAGCAGAGAAGCCAAGTG
The DNA here is from genome assembly GCA_028534135.1 of Potos flavus. Taxonomy (NCBI): domain Eukaryota; kingdom Metazoa; phylum Chordata; class Mammalia; order Carnivora; family Procyonidae; genus Potos; species Potos flavus. The sequence continues at coordinate 1,303,633 of CM052898.1, read as the reverse complement.
GTCACCCAAGGATTGTGGGAGGACGGAGCAGGGGCTGCGGTCTGACAGGCCACGAGGCCGCAGTCTGGCCCCGGCCGGCCTTCCCCGTGCCAGCTTCCCTGGAAAACTAAATGGGGGGCGGGGGTGTCTTTTACTGCAGCTACGTGTAAGACTAGAGTGAGAAGCGCCCTGATTCAGGCGCGATCCTGGGAGTCCCGTGTTTCTACTCCTCGGGGCCCCCGCCCACCGAGCCAGGGGAGAGTTAGGCCACCGCGCAGATGGCCGGCCCCCTGGCCCAGGGCTGGCCGGCCGGCAGCTGTGACTCCGGGACATGCCACACTTTCTCGGCCCCCACCGTCCCTGCCGGGGCTCGGGATGTCCCGCGCAGGGCAAGGCTGGCGAGGAGTGGGCACGGGAGCTGGACAGGACCTCGAGCTTCCCGGGGCCACCATCTCGGAGCCTTATGATCCGCCGGCCTGTCACTCCTCCCTTGCACCCCGTTTTTTCTCCTCCTTGCTCTTCTTGCTGCCGGAAATTATTTTATCTGCTCGTTGGTTTATGGGCTAACGTCTCCCTCGTGGCAAGAGATGAGGTCCACGGCGGCTGGGACATTGTCCCTGTCCGTGGCTGCTGCACCCCGAGAGTCAGTCACTGCCTCTTGAATGAATGAATGACTGAATGATGAATGAATGAATGAGTCCATCAGTCCGTCAGTCAGTCAGAGCCCACTGGCAATGCTGGGCCCAGGGGACCCTGGGGATAATCAAGCCTTCTGTGGGGCGGGCCGCATGGCGGGGGAGAGGACAGGAGGGCCTGCGTAGATGGCTGGGCCGGCCGCAGAGCTGAGCTCATGGCTCCCTTCCCCCCGCCGCCGCCACAGCAGCCGGTAGGGCAGGCCGGGCCTGCCGCCCCCGGGGCCACCTCCGCTCCGGCACGTGCCCCGCGAGGTGGCCGGACCTGGATGTCTCCCCGCCTCAGTCTCCGGGCCCAGAAATGGGCTCCCAGACTCTCCCAGCCTGCCAGGGGTCCGGTCCCCGTCCCGTCCCCGGCCCGCTCCCCGCCCCGCTCACCCAGCAGCAGCAGCTTGAGCTCCCCGCGGTCCCGTTTCTTCTGCTCCAGGAGGATCCTGTTGATCTCCTGGTCGATGCGGGCGGCCGCCTTCTCATCCTCCGTCAGGCACCACGGGCAGCAGCGCCAGGTCAGCGAGCGGGCCATGGTGGGGGTCTCAGCGGGCACGAGGCCGCATGGCCCCGGCCCCCCGGGGAGGGCACCCCGCGCGGCCGGCCCTGGGGAGGGCTCCTGGCAGCGGCCCGAGGCGGGGGAGGGGGGCCGCGCTCTTCTGGGGGGGGTCACCCCCAGGGACCCCTGACGTCCCGGCCTCGGGCACCGGGCGCCCCGCGCGCGAGGCCTGAGTGCCCGGCACAGGCGGGTGGGGGCAGGAGGAGGAGCCCGAGAAGGCGTGGAGGCTCAGGGCTCCCCGCCCATCTCCAGACCTGCCCGGCCGCCCTGCCAAACTGGTCGAGGGCGGGTGCCCCCGGGGAGGGCGGGCCACCGGCGAGGAAAGGCCCCGACCACACTGCGCCTCCCGCAGAGCCCGCTGGGCCCTCCTTCCTCATTCTGGAGAGGGGCGGACTCCATCCTCGGGGCCTCTGACGCCGCCTCCAGGCTGGCCCCGGGCCCACCCCTTCTTCCCCACCTCGGAGCCAATTAAGAGAGATCATCGGAACGCCAATAACGATCTTTTTGGAAAAGCAGTGAAGGCGGGGGGCTCCTGTGTACGGGAGTTCCTGTTACCCCCATGTGCAGATGAGCAAACTGAGGCACGGAGCCAGGAAGCGACTTGCCGGGGCAGCCCCGGCGGCAGCGGCGGAAGGACAAGACGGGGCTGGGAGTCCGTGGGGCCCCAGGCTCTAGATGCTGACCAGGCAGCCCTGGGGAGGGGCCGTTCCTTCTTCCTGCAGACATTTATCGAGCGCCTATTGTGTGCCAGGCACCGTTGTAAGCAGGACAAGGAACAAAAGGACAAAATCTGCGGCCTCCCTGCCGAACAACCTAGAGACCCAGATGAAGAAACACGGTTCTTAGACATATTGCAGCCTGTCGGATAGTGATACGTTCTGAAAAAATAAAGCAGAGCAGGGGACAGGGGATGTTAGGGGCCCGGGCCGGGGGCTTCAAATAGGGGGTCAAGGGAGGTCACACTGACCGGATGACCTGTGGCACCAGGAGGAGGAGCTGGACAGGCAGCCTGGGCTCAGGGGGACCTTGGGAGTCAAAGCCGTTCAGGGAGAGTTCAGGGGCTCTCCCGACAAGGTCATGGGGCCACCTAGAAGCAGGATGGTGACACGGGGGCTGGGGGGCGATACACGGCTGCTTCCTGGATGGACACTCACAGGAAAAGGGGAGGTCTTGGGTTGTCTCCAATCTCGGAGATCTTTGCCCTCTTTAGGCGCAGAACCCCCTTTGAGAGGTTCTAGAAAGCTCTAGAAAGTTCTGGAAAACCCCTCCCCCTGGAGATACGCATAATTCGGGAGCCTCTGGACACTTCTCAGATGGTGGTAGCAAGGCTGAGAGAGGGTGAGCCAGGTGCCTGGATCACACAGCAGCAACCGTCGGCCCTCCCCCACGCCCGGCCGGCGAGATGGTGCGGTTTTCTCTGCTGTTGATTCATAACGCATGGCAGACGGGAAGTTCGATAGAGGCCCCCCAATGGGTCACCGGGGCTGCTAGGCGCTGCCGTGCTCACCCGCCCTCCTGCCCACAACCGGATGGCTGTGAGGAGAGGAGGAGAGGTGCTCCCCGAGGCTGGAGGCCTGAGCAACTGACTTCCCGGTCTTGGGGCAGATGAAGAAAAGCAGAAATAGGTCTGAGCCAGGCAGAGCTGGGAGGGCCGCCGAACAGAAAGAACCAGCTTGGCAAAACCGGGAGGCCCGGCTGAGTCACAGACGCAGGAGCAGGAGGGGAGGCGAGTGCCAGGCACAGGACGCGGAGGGCCCCCCTTCCCCCCCTCACCGAGTGTTTCCCAAGGGGACACCAGGCCCCCACAATCCACAGCAGGACCAGGGTGTGGGGCCTTGGCTTACCATCCTCCGTGGCTCCCAGGGGCCTCAGAGGAGACCACCATCCCCATCCTCCAACCCCCTCACCCCCCTGCCCGGCTCTGTGAATCTCTCTAGCTTCAGAAGAAATCTCCCTTCCGGTCCCTTAACACAGGCGAGCTGCTTCCTCCGTGCCAGCCGCCGTTCAGGACATCTGTCACGTTCTAGTTCATTCGGGTGTGCTTGCGTGCCTATTTTTAAGAGACGCACACACACACTCACAACACATAAAATATGAATATACAACCTAATAAATTGTTGTGAAACCGACAACCACGTGATCGGCACCCAGGCGAAGGCGAAGGATGTCGTCAGCCCCAGGAGGGGTGCCCAGATGTTCCTTCCTTCTGCCCAACGGTCCCCACGGCTCCGACTTCCACGGTGCTCTATGGCTGGGAAGTACTTTTCCGTAATAAGATTTATCTTGTCCTTCATTTCTAAAATTGACATGGCGCTGTATTTGCTTTCTTGGGTGTGCAGTCCTACGAGTTTTGACAAAGGTACAGAGTTGTGGAAATTACGCACAGTGGCCAGAATGTGGTTCCAGCCCCTGAAAATCTCCCTCCGGGTACCCCCTCCTAGGTCGTCAGACTCTCACCCCCGGCCCCCGGCCCTGGAAACTGCTGATCTTCGTTGCCATGATTTTTTTTTTTAAGATTTTATTTATTTATTTGACAGAGAGAGAGAGAGATCACAAGTAGGCAGAGAGGCAGGCAGAGAGAGAGGGGGAAGCGGGTTCCCTGCTGAGCAGAGACCCCAATGCAGGGCTCGATCTCAGCACCCTGAGATCATGACCTGAGCCGAAGGCAGAGGCTTTAACCCACTGAGCCACCCAGGCGCCCCCGTTGCCATGATTTTTAAATTATTTTTCAGGCTGTCTATCAAGGCAAGCCTACTCTTAGGTAGCTCTTCAGGTTGGCTTGTCTCCCTTAGCGTTTGAGATTCTTGCTGCAAGCGGGCGTGGGGCACCGCCCAGGGAGGAGGTTTACGCACAGGAGACGGGCGCAATGTCTCCCGCGCGGGGTGATGGTGAGGACGACTGCGACAAACACTCGTGTTGGTTTCTCCAGGATAAATCCCTCGCAGCGGGATTTGGGGGTCCGGGGTCTGTAAGGCACCGCTCAGCGCTTCCCAAAGCCGCTGCTCCACTGCACGTGACACGCTGCGGAAGATGCCACAGCTGGTTGCTCGGCGTCCCCTCCAGCACGTGGTGGGCGCGTAGGTTTCATTCCAGCGCTTCTAAGACATGCGCAATGGTGTCTCCTTAGGGAGTGCATCGGCGTCCCGCCGGCCAACTAACGGTGTCTGGGGGCCATCCGTGTATCCTCCTCGGGGAAGGATCTAGTCACCTAATTTACCGTTTCTTTTGTGCGTTGTTGTCTTATGACTGCGTCTGGAGAATTTTTGTATGGTCTGGATATAAGTCCTTTATTGGGTATGCGGTCGGCAACTATTTCCTCCCAGTCTGTAGGTTGGCTTTTCATCCCGACTTAACCCTGCCTTTTGTGGAGCGAAAGTTTTGATGCTGTTCAGTGTATCCATTTTCTAAACTCTGTGGATCGTGCTTTCGGTTGTTTTTCCTGAGAACTCTTTGCCAAACCCGAGCTGTGAAGGTGTTCTCTGTTCTTTTCTTCTGGGAGTTTTACCATTTTAAACATTACATTTATTTATTTATTTGTTTGTTTGTTTACTTATTTATAAGATTTTATTTATTTGAGAGAAAGAGAGAGACAGAGACAGAGAGCGTGAGCAGGGAGGAGAGGAAAGCAAGTTCCCTGTGAGTAGGGAGCTCAGTGCAGGACTCGACCCCAGGACCCTGGGATCATGACCTAAGCCGAAGGCAGTCGCTTAACCCACTGAGCCACCCAGGCGCCCCTACAGGTTACATTTGGATATATGTCCTCCTGTTCATTTTTGTGTAGGTCAAGGTTCTTCCTCTTTTCCTCCCTCCTCCCTCCCCCTCCTCCTGCTCCCCTCCTTTCCTTCCTCCCACTCCCTCTCCTCCCTCTGCTGCCTGTTGTCCCCCCTCCTCCCTCCCTCCCCCTCCTCTCCCTCTTCTCTACTCCTCTGTCTCCCTGCTCCTTCCCCTCTTCCTCTCCCTTCCCCTCTTCCTCGTCTTCTTCTCCTCCTCCCCCTCCTTCTCCTCCTTCTCTTTCTATACTTCTTCTTCTCCTCCTCCTCCTCCTCCCCTTCCTCCTGGTTAAATTTCAGCTCAGGGCTGCCCTGAGCAAGCCAGCAGTGGGCACTTGGCACACGCCATCTGAGGACCGTCCGTCTGACTTCTGGGGGTAAATACCCATGTGTGGCAGTATTAGGTTATGAGGTATTTCCCAGATACTATCTTTTGCCAAAGTGCACGCCCCGATTTACACTCCCACTGGCTCTGCTGAGTTTTCATGAGCTGCACTTATTCCCTCTCTGTCTCCTTTATTCATAGACGACATTCTCCTTGCTGCTTCTGTGGTATTAAAAATGTCATTTCTGCTTGGGGCACCTGGGTGGCTCGGTTGGGCGTCCGACTCTTGGTTTCGGCTCAGGTCATGGTCTCGGGGTCCTGGGATGGAGGCCCACGTGGGACTCTGTACTCAGCAGGGAGTCTGCTTGGGATTCTTTCTCCCTCTCCTTCTGTCTCCCCACTTGTGCTCTCTCTCTCTCTCTCTCTCTCAAATAAATAGTCTTTTTAAAATGTCTTTTCTGCTTGGGTGCCTGGGTGGCTCAGTTGGTTAAGCAACTGCCTTCGGCTCAGGTCATGATCCCAGAGTCCTGGGATCGAGTCCCGCATCAGGCTCCTAGCTCCGCGAGGAGTCTGCTTCTCCCTGTGACATTCTCCTGTCTCATGTTCTCTCTCACTCTCTCCTCTCAAATAAATAAATAAAATCTTAAAAAAAAAGTCTTTTCTGCTTAATGAGGAATAGGATATTTACATCGTTTCCAAGTTCTGCCCACTCCTCAGATGCTGGGAGTGCTGCTGCTGAGGGCCATGGCTGTCCCTGGACCCTGCCCTTGGCCACGCCTGAGGTCATGTCCCCCCCCAAGTGGCCCAGAGGCAATGCTGGGATATCAAGTTTTTAACTGATGAACGATTTCTTTGGATAAGCCAAGGACGTCTTCCTCCAGTGATTCCACTGCTAGTTTTACCTCCAAAAGGCCGGAAAGCAGACCTCAGGTACTTGCACACCTGTGCTCCTGGCAGCATCCTTCACGCAGCTGCGAGGCGGAAACACCCCAGGCGCCCATCCACGGGTCAGCAGGGCAGGTTTCGTGGGCGCGGGAACGCGGCTCCGCGGGTTTTCCGCCTTGAAATTCTCCTAATGTTTTAACAAAGGCCCTGTGTTGTCATTTGGCCCCTGCCTGCGCCTAGCTGCACGGGCCGCGGCTGGTGCGCAAGTCCCGCATCCGCTGGCCTTCCGTCAGGGCAGGGGACTGGCTACTCGGTGCCTTGGTTTCCCTCTTAGAGCCGCCTGAGAGGCCCTCCCCCCGGAAAAATGCGTGTCAGAGCTGCAGGTGGGCGGGGAAGGCCGGAGAGCTGGCGAGCGGCACCTGCCGGACGCGGGGGGCATGACGTCCAGGTGCGCTGGCGGCGTGGCGGGGCCTCCTGCTCCCCGCCGCCCGCTTCCCGGACCCTGCCCCCTCCTCTGCCTGCGCGGGGTCCGGCCCCACCAAGCCCGGCAGGACCGGCGCAGTCCCCTCCGCCCGGGATCCCCGGCTCCCGCCCGCCCCCCAGGCCGGCTTCCCCGCAGCGGCCACTAGAGGGCGCGCATGAGCCCGCGAGTCAGGTCCCGCCCTGCTCTCCCCACAGCCCTCCAGGGCTCCCACCTCCCGGGGCCCAAGTCCTCCACGCCTGGTTCCCTAGGCCCTGCACGACCTGCTCCTGTCCTCTCCGTCGGCCCTCCCCTCCTCCCTCTCTACCCCCTCGCTCACTCAGCTCCAGCCACACAGGCCCCCTGGCTGTTCCTCCAACGTGTAAGCCCAGTGCTGCCCCAGGACCTTTGCATAGGTTGTGCCCTCTACCTGGAATGCCCTCTCCTCATGTCGCTATTGTTACCCATCCTTCCCTCCTGCTCTGTTTTTCTTCATAGGTTAAGCCCTGGTGATAAGCGCCTGCCACGACGTGGAGGGACCCCAAGGATACTGGGCTTGGGGGGAGCAGCCAGACCCAGAAGGACCCATCCCGCACGACCCCACTCCCAGGAGGTCCCGGGAGGAGTCCCGTCCGCACAGACGGAGAGGAGAGGGTGGGAGCCGGGGCTGGGGCGGGGGGTGGGGAGTCCGTGCTTCGTGGGGACAGAGTCTTCGTGTGGGGAGATGGAAGGCTCTGGAGACGGAGGGTGGGGGTGTGAGCGTGCTTCACGCCGCGGAGCTGTGCGCTTAGAAATGGTTAAGATGGTGAATTTTATGTTATGTGTACTTACCACTTTTTAAGAAAGAAAAAAGCCCGAGAGAAGATTGCAGAGACAGGCCCAACCTCCTCGGTTTACAGAAGTCACTACAGATTGTCCGGAACCCGGGCTCCTCAGTCCCCGGCCCCCAGTCAGGAGGCACTCGTGGCCGGATGCTCCGGCCCGGCAGTCCAGACAAATGAACTTGAAGTCAGGGCCAAGTCAGAGAACCTCTGAGCAGGGGCCCCGGGGCCCAGGCCGGAGCCCAGTGCGGGGGGCACGTCCCGGGGCAGCTGTGGCTGCCACGTCCGTGAGCTCACACAGCAGCCAGCCGCTCGGGGACCAGGCAAGACCCGCCAGCGCTCGGGCACCCCGGCAATGCCCGCCGCCCACCCGCTATGGCCAGCAAGAGGAAATAAGCCAGAGGGGGCCACAGCGTTTAGGAACAAAATTTATTCCAATTTAAAACAATTAATTTCAGGAGAAAGATATGAAAAGTCAATTTCCATCAGCTATCTCTGGATTAAGGGGTCAGGGCCCCGACTTGTTGAGCGAAGCCCGCCGCCCCTCTCCCCCCACCCCCCACATGGCAGCCTTGGCCCCGGGAGGTTGGCACGGAGCTAATGGGCCTGTCCCCCAGCGCGCACAACAATACATGCATTTCAAATGACAAAAGGTTTAAAAACAGTATTTTTTATATAATATTCTTTTTTAAAATAGGTTACGGTTGAAACTGTCTGAAATCAGGACTGTGTAATATACAAGTATAACCAGAAGGGGTCCACCCGCGGCCGGCGCGCCTCCCACACCGCCGCTCGGGGCGCTGGCACTGGGATGCCTCTGGGGGGGACGGGACCGGGCCCCCGGCAGCGGTTTTGTGTCTGCTGGGGACCTGACACCGTGGGAGGGGGGTGGAGCTCCCCAGGGTGGAAAATGAGAAAAGCAAATCCCACACAATGGGCGAGGGAGGGGCCCGGACCACCCAGGCCCCACTGGCACTGGCACAGAGTGGGTCTCTGACCCTCTAGGGCACACGGCAGTGTCCCCGCCCTCCAGTCCTGGGCCCTCGGGGTTCCAGAAGCGCCGGGCGGGGGTGGCGTGGCGCTCCGGCCAGGCTTTGGCTCTGGGGTGCTTGGCACACTGCTCCCCCCAGGAAGAATTAATACTTCGGCCCAATGCTCAGGTCACGCCACCCCCCCCCTAGACCCAACCCAGTTCCCTTGTGATCTGGGCCCGAGAGAGACGCTGAGACCTCGAGATGCCCACCCCGCGAGGCCCCCGAGGTCCCTGGGCAGGCCCCCCACCAGCAGCACTGAGGGCGCACGCTGGGGGCTCTGGCACGCCCCCTCCCATGCAGGACACATGGCACCACGAGGGCCCGTCCTGTCCCCCGAGAGGGCTGATCACTAGGAATGTCACCGCCCCACCCTGCAGGGGCTCCCCAAAGTCACTGCCAGACCCCTCCTTCCTGCGACAGCGTCAGGAGAGCGGAGGGAGCGAGGCCAGGCCAGGCCTGGCGGCCCGGCGGCCGGCTTGCTATCCGAGTTGCTTCTCCTGTCGGCGGGCGGCCAGACCAGATGCGGGGGGGGGGGGGGGGGGGGGCGGGCAAGGCATCACTGGCAGCTCATTCCCGCTGTGTTGTGCAAATCAAAACGAAACCACCCACAGAAAAACACTGTAGTGCTCAGTCCACGTCAGATGACAACGCCCCCAGCCCCCAAACACAGCCCCCAACTTGTTCCCACCCTCCAAGCCCCTCAGAAGAAGGGGGCCCAGGCAAGGCGGCCCGTGGCTCTGGCTCAGTGCGTGGCCGTGGCCGTGGCCAGGCCTGGAAGCCACCCGGGGCCGCGACACCAGCAGCCGCTGGCCCCCCACGGCTCTGGGCAAAGTGCGCGTCGTGCTGCGTGCTCGCCTCCGGGGGGCAGAAGTGGGGGCAAGGGCTGGGGCCGCGGCGACTCCCTTCTCTGCCTCTTGGGGACAGACCTGAGAATATTCTGAAAAAGTCCCCGCCCACCCTCACCGCTTCCAAGCTGGTTTCAAAACAGAACAAATCAAAAGCGACTCCCCATCCAAGAGGGCCGAGGGTGTCAGGCCCCGGGAGAGCCCCCAGGCCCCAGAACGTCTCCTTAAGCAAGGAGCCTGCACGCTGCCTTCATTTCCTCACCCAAAAAAAAAAAAAAAAAAAAAGGTTAGGCACTTCCCAGGGCGGGCAGCGGGAGGCGCCACCCGCCCCCACTTCTTGGAGTCCAGGACGTCAATAACTTAGGGAGCGAGAGAGGTCACAGTCCCGGGGCCTCGGGGGCTCCGGCCAGGAGCGAGGGGCTGGCGGGCGGCTCTGCCCCGCTGAGCGCCGGGGGGCGGCCTGCCGTGGGGGCGCGGCGCTCCCGTGTCTCTTCGCCGCCGCCGCCGATCTTGTCTCCTTCTTCTTTTCCCTCTTTCTTTTTATCTTTTTTTTTTTAATAGAAAAAAGCGAGCCACGAGTCAAGGCCAGGAAAAGGCAGCCTCGCCGCTGACACAGGTGAGAAGGTGCACGAGGTGTATAGAAAGACAGACGTAGGTCCCCTGATAACTGTGAAATAAAAACCCTTTGTTAAAAATATGAAAACAAAATCGACTCGTCTGCGAGCAGAGCCGGGCGGGCGGGGCGCCCGGAGGAAGGCCCGCGGGCGGCTGTCCCTGTCCCCCGGGGGGGCGGCGGCCGGGTCACACCAGGTTGTACTCCTTCAGGTTCAGCTGCAGGATGGTGTCCTTGACGGCCGCGAACACGAAGCGGATGTTCTCCGTGTCGGTGGCGCACGTGAAGTGCGAGTAGATGATCTTGTCGCTGTCGGGGTTCAGGTCCACAAACATCTTCAGGATGAACTCCCGGGCGGCCTGCGCGTCCCGCTGTGGCCCTGGGGAGGCGGAGGCGGGTGAGCGAGGCCAGCCCTGCACTCGCCGGGGGAGCACGGACGCCCGCGGGGCGCGGACAGACACCCGCCGAGCACGGACAGACACAGGGACCGACGCCCGCGGGGTGCATGGACTGACATTGGCTGGGCACAGACTGACACACGTGGGGTGCGGAGCACGGACTGACACTCGCCGAGCGCAGACAGGGCGCTGGCCAAGGAGGGGCGCCTCCTCCTGCCGCCCCCTGCGGGAGCCCCGGGATGACCGCCCGGCCCGGAGGGGAGCTGCTGTCTCCCGAGGCGGCAGCTCTGCCAGCGCCCCCAGCCTCCACCCGGGGCCCAGCCCCACCCACGGCCCCTCGGCCTCTCAGCCGGCAGCTGCCCACACAGACACCCCCACCACCTCCAAAATGCCCGGGGCTTCCGGCCCAGCCCCATGTCACTGCACTGCGCTCCCACCGTGTCCCCCCCCACACCCACATCCAAACAGGGGCAGGTGCCCACACGCAGGCACACACGGCCCCACGCGCCCCTGTGGTGCCGGCCAAGCGTACACGGCCATCGGGCCACAGGCATGTCCCTGAGGCTCCGGACCAGCCGGGACCGAGCTGCTGGGGAAGGGTGGCTGGGCCCGGACTGCCCTAGAGTCCCGCGTCATCTCCAGGTCCCATGTGCGGGGGGGGGGGGGGGGGGGAGGGGGAGCTGCGGCCGAGGCCCGCACAGTAGGGGTGCCGGACAGGGAGCTGGGGACGCTCTGTCCTCAGTTCTGCTTTGTGTTAGAGCTCAGGCTAACTCGGGGAGGGGAAGAGGGTCTTGGGTCACCCCCTCATTCCAGGGCCCCGCTCCTCCCCACTCGAGCTCCAGGCAAGCAGGGACCTGGGAGCACAGTGGCCCCATGCACCCCTCCTGCGGCCGTGTCCAAGAGGACGCCCCGCCTAGGGACACAAACACCCTTCTGCTCGCTGAGGCTGGGGTGGGGGGGAGCACTAAGATGGGGAGGACCACGGAAGCTCCTCGGCTCGGACTGGCTGTGCCACCGGCCTCCACCAGGGCCCACATCCCCAAATCACCAAGACACTGAGGCCCAGACAGCGAACGG
>CM052898.1:1237596-1291687 GCA_028534135.1 Potos flavus | reverse complement strand
CGGGACAGAAGTCAGGCCGGCTCTGGGGGACCCCCACAGGGCTGCCCGAGGACGGCCGCTGCGGCGGGAGAAAGGGGACGTGCTGCACGGCCGGGCTGCAGGCTGGCTTCTCCAGATGAGCCCTCCCGTCCCGGCACAGGCGCGGGCTCACGGAGGGGCCTACGCGACGCTCCGGCCTGGCCAGGCTGCCTGCGGCGACACGCTCACGCCTGCCCAGCCCTCCGCCCCGAGCAGCGCGCCCGACAGCCCCCCTACGGCCCACTCACTACTTGGCGGAGTCTGAGAGCTGGTACTCCCGCCTGCGGTCATAGCACTCCTGGATCCCGGGGTCGTCCCACAGGGTCTTGATGGCGTGCACGTAGCGGTGCTCGAACGTCGTCACCTTCTCCACGTCCACCTCGCGGATCAGGAGCGCGTTGGCCTGCAGGGCGGGAGGGAGAGTCGTGGGGGCGCCGGACCGAGTGGGGACCTCCGCCCCGGAGCAGCACGGACACACGTGGGCAAGGAGCGGGGGGCGAGCAGCGGGGCCGTCCAAGCGTGGGAGGTCCCCAAGGCAGCGCCTGGGATCAAGGTAGCTCCTGGGGCCGGGCCGCGCGGCTGCAGCGCGCCCCAGCGTGGGGACAGCAGGCGGGACCGGAAGCCACCACGTGCACAAACAAGCAGGCTCCCCGAAAGGTGACCAAGGCCGGACCCAAAAGAGAACAAACAGAGTAATGAGCCCACGCCCCCGTCAGCAGCCCCCCGTCCCTGTTTCGCAGATGAGGCAAGGGGAGTCACCTCGGCAGTCTGCTGGGCCTGCACCCCCTCCCCGGCACACGGCTCCGCAAACCCCGGCAGTCTCTGGAGGGGGCGGGGGCGGGGCGCTGGCCAGAGGGACGCCCCGGGGCCTGTGACTCGGGAGACCCCACTAGTCCCCGTGCCTGTGAGGACAGGGCGGTCCAGCCCACACAACCGGCCGCAGCGGAGGGTCTGGGGAGAACACACCTGGGCAGAAGCCGAAATGGGGCACGGGGGAGCCCTAGCCCACGCTCTGAAAGCCAGGAGAGCTGCCCCACATCGGTCCCCCAGCAGCCGTGGCCTCCGGCCCTCACCTGCCCCATAGTCTGGACCCACAGAGGCAGACACCCGCCCCCGGAAAAGCCCCCGACTGTCGATGTGTGACCATCAGGGGTCAGGGACCTGCTTCTCTAACAGCCCGGAGGACGGCGTTTTCAGCTTTGCAGCCTCGCCTCTGCCACTGTAGCAAAAGCCATCAAAGACGACACGTCACAGAGCAGGCGTCATGTGAACCAACCAAACCGTATTGGCCAAAAGAGGATGCGGTGGGCGGCCACTGTTCTAGACGCGGAGGGACACGAATGGTCCAAACACGGGCCCAGCCAGACTGCGTGGTCTGGACGCCGGAGCGGGCCTCGGCCGGTCATCCAAACCCAGCCCCAGAGAATAAGAGTCTCCAGCAGGCCCCCCAACCCAACACCAGGCCCTGTGGGGGGTCCCTGGTCATCTGTGAACTGGGGACAGAGGGAGGAAGGTGCCACGTGGAAATGTATCACCAGTCTGGCTGATGGACCTTCCTAAGCCTCAAAGCAAAAGGACTGACTGCAAGCACCCCGCGTAAACACGGACTCCCGTGCCGCGTGTCAGCCCAGGGCAAACTCCCGGGGTTGGACGAGAACCCCCCAAAACCAGATCTACGAAAGCCAAGCCAAGGGGGGGCTGCCCAGCGCAGGGAATGCTGCGGGGAGGACGGAACTCCCGCTGCCCTGCGAGCCCCCGTGTCCTGGGAACAGGGCCGGGGAAGTGACGACAGGTGTGCACACACACGCCTATGTGCAGACGTCACCGAGGCAGGAGTCAAGGGGCCAAACGTGGAAACAACACAGGCGTCCATGCGGGGCTGAGTGGATCCGCTCGGAGCGCCCACCGCACGCAGAGCACCACGCAGAGCAGCCCTCACGTGGTGGACGGACAGACACGTGCAAACGGCCGCGAGCAGGAGCGAGGCCCCCACGGGCGGCCCCGGGGACGGACCCCAAGCCCACGACGCGCAGGGAGGGGACCAGACACAGAGGGCCCCACGGGGTGTGAGTCCACGCGGGTGACACGCCTGGACCAGGCTCCTCCACGGACGGGGAGGGGGCTCGCGGGGGCCGGGGGCTGGGGAGGGGGTGATGGCTGATGGGACAGGGTTGCCTGGGGGGTGATGGAATGTTCTGGAACTAGACGGTGGTCGCTGCGCAGCTGTGTGTGTTAGAAGGCTGTGAATTACACGTTTTAAGGGGAGACCTGCCTGGCCAGTGACTTTGGCCTCGAGGAGCCGTCACTCTCGAGACAGGAAGGGAGAGGCCCGGCCCCCCTGGGAGCAGCCGCACGCGGCCGACACGGCGCTGAGCGCTCCCCGCCGGGAGGGCCGAGGCTCGGCGGGGGAGGCGGGTGCCGGCGGCGGGGGGGGCGGCCTCACCTTGTTCTGCTCATACTTGTATAGGATCTTCAGGGTCTCCATGGCGCGGATCATGGCCTGCATGGCGGTGAAGATGTTCTGGTACACGAGCTTGGTGAAGCCCCGCTTGTCCTCCTCCGAGTAGCCCGCCCCGTGGATGATCCGCATCTGCTTGATGAACGTGCTCTTCCCGCTCTCGCCCGTGCCTGCGAACGCGGGGCGGGGCGTGTGAGGACGAGGCCGGAGCCCCCCAACAGAAAAGGGTCACTGGGGGTCGGAGCCCGGGGATTCGCACTCAGACGGGGTGTGGGACGCGCCTGGACAGCGGGCGCCACTCTGCAGCCTGGTCACGCCCGCAAGTGTACGACCCTTCGACCCAGCGGGAAACGGAGGCTCAGCGTTGGGGGGGGTGGCGTCCGCAGGGCACCCGGCACCGAGGTACGGAGGCGTCTGGCCTGGTCACAAGGCAGGTGACGGCCCCGTGGGACCTGCCCACGCCCACCGCGGACAGTGTCCAGTCTGACAACAACGTCTCCGTGGACCTCGAGCCGCGCTCCTCTTCCAGGGGCCCCACCAGGGTCACCCTTACTTTGGGGCGAGAGTTTAGCGTCTGTGCAGAAGCCAGGGTGGTCTGAGGACAGAAGCTCTCCCCACAACGGTCCCCAAAAGCACCTTCCCCGTTGGCTGTGAGCTCAGAAACCCACCCACCTGGACGAGTCCCGGCCCACGGCCCACGCCCACACGAGGGCCCCCAGCCGCCCCCGAGCCCCGGCGTCCACTCCCTCCCTCTGCAGGCATGAGGGGTGCGGGGCTCCCCAGGCTCCCCGGGCTCTCCGGGCAGCACGTTGACCCCCACCGCAGCCTCGAGGAGTCAGACGATCAGCCAGTTGGCGGGAAGGCCACCGGAAAGGGGCCACCAGGCCATTGCGCCCTCACCCCGGCCCCGCCGGCGCCCGTGGGCAGCATGTTCTGCTCCCGCCCCGCTCCACATGACGCAGCCCAGGGTCCCGTCCTGCGGCGCCTCTCCCCACCCCGCAGGGACAGCCGCCACGGGGTCCTCCATGCCCACGCACCTCGGCCGCGCCCCCTCCGGGGGCGGAGACGGACCCCCTGCGGCGAGCACGGGCAGAGCAGGATGGCGACCGGGTGTCGCTTCTGAGACTGGGTCCCAAGGGGCACGGCCACTTGCTCCGCCCTGTCCGGCACCACGGGCAGGGGTGGGGAACGGGAGGGCGCAGCCGCCAGGGGTGAGGTCGCCGGAGCAGCGCTGGGGACAGGGGCCGCGGCTGCTCCAACCTCGTGAGGGACCTGGAGCCTGGGCGGCCCAGACCCCTGACCCTCGGAGACCGCGTATCTGTCGCGGGGTCCAAGCTGGGAGCGACGTGACAGCGGAGCAAGAGAGAACGTCCAATGTCAAAGCGCACTGCCCCCGACGGCCGGCCGAAGCCCCTCACTCACAGGCAGGAGCCCCGGGGCCTCCCCCGGGGGCTCAGAAGCCCCCAACCTCGCCCCATCTGCTGCTCTACGCCTGCTTGCACCCCTGTGCCTCTGAGTCAGCCCCATGGCCGCCCACGTCCACGCAGGGCTCTGAGCGGGGTCCCCCGTGCGGGCGCGGCCTGCACTCCGGAAAGCCCCTGTGCCCTCCCTGCCCCCCGGAACCGTGACCGCAGCCAGACCGGGAATCCTCCCTGCAGGCGTCGGCTGCTGGCCTGCTTGACGGCCACGGCCTCCGCCACAGACCCTGTCCTGCAGCCGGGGGGCCCTCGGGCCACACGCGAGGATCTGCCCGCACTCGGGGAGACCCGAGCCACGGGGGCCCAGGCCGCGGTGGCCGTGCCTCTCTGGTACTTCTCCCAGCTGTCTCGGAGCCTTCGGAATAAATAAAATGACTCCGGTCCGGCATCAAGGAAGGCAGTGACCTTCACGCTGTCCCCCAGGCGTCCCACCTCAAACAACTCCCGTCTGCTCTACAAGTGACACGAGGCCACCTGCTCACTGTGACCGACACCCCCGACGGTTCCAGGGGCAGAAGGGAGTGGAAGGGGCATGCGCGTGACCCCACGTCACCCCAGAGGGATCCACGCTGCAAGGAGGCCAGGAACGCAATTTCCAATGCGGTTTCCTCCTGACCCGGGTCTGTCCCCTGCGTCTGTCCCCTCAGCGCTGCTGACACCAGGCACAGTCATTCTTTGGGGGGGGACGTCCCGGGCACTGCAGGGGGCTGAGCAGTGTCCCCACCCCAGCCCAGGATGCCAGGAGCACCACCGGCGTGCCAACCACAGACGTCCCCAGATCCCGCCCAGGGTCCTCTGCGAGGCAGGACGGCCGAGGGAGAACCCTATTTCTGCCAGAACGCCGCTTCAGAGAGGAAACCGCGCCGTCTGGCAGGGCCCCCCACACCTGCCGGACCGGCGCACCCACGGAGGCCAAACCCCGAGGGGGAGACCCGGCAGGTCCCACGCCGAGGCCACAAGGTGCCGCCCAGATGCGGCGCATGCGGCGACGGCCCCCTGGGAAGGGCAGGCGGCAGCTCTCACCACAGGGGGTGCGGAAGACCCACCGAAGGGGGTCGGCGAGCACGCCCGGCGAGAAAGGACTGGCCTCACGCCTGCTTTTTAAAAAGGAACTTGAGGGGCACCTGGGGGAGCCGTCGGTTAAGCTCGACTCTTGGTTTCGGCTCAGGTCATGACCTCAGGGTCGAGGGATCGAGCCCCGCGACGGGCTCTGTGCTCAGTGTGGGGTCAGCTCGGGATTCTCCGTCTCTCCCTCTGCCCCTCCCCCTCACGCGTGCGAGCGTGCCCTCTCCCTCGCAGATAAATCTTCAGGAGAGAACCGGCCCCCACGGGAGCGCTCCGGCGGCGGTGCGGATACGCCGAGGGGGTCACTCACACGCACATGCACACGCACACACACGCAGCTACGTCAATCAGCGTGACGCCCTGCCGTGGGCCCCAGGAGGGGACGGGAGGTGTGGGGGGCCCGTCCGGGAAGCGGCCCTCGAGGCCAGGCCAGGGAGCGGGCCAAGGGAGAAGGAGGGAGTCCGGGGCACTCCCCTAAAACTGAAGCCTGGAATGCGGGATGAGCCGCTGGAGATGTCAGGGGGTCCTGGACAAGGGGTGTGGCCGAGGTCACCCAGGTCCCTACCACACCCTGCCATCTCGTCTGCAAAGGCCCCCACGCGGCAGAGTAGCCACAGCAAAGACCACGGCCACGGCCGGCCTCCGGAAGAACTAAAATGCACAGACACAAGGCACGGCCGTGGGAGGTGACGGGCGTGCCGACCCGCGGCGATCATCTCACGTATCAAACCATCAGCTCACAGCCTGCAAACTCGCATGACACTAACGTCAGTCAAATGTCGATCAAGCCGAGGGGAAGGAGGAAGCCAGCGGGAACACCAGGCACGCTGTCTCGGTCTGATTGGTGAGCCTGCCGGGGCAGCCGCCGCTGTGCCAGGAAGGACAGAGGAAGGAGGGTGTGGCGGTGGCGGGGCAGGGGGGCGAGAAGCGCGTCTCAGGTGGCGTAGGCTCCGGGCCGACGTCGAGGCCAGGCGTGGCGGCGTAGCGGGTGCCGGCGGGGCCCTCCGCCCTGGCACAGGCCAGGCCCGCTGCCCGCGAGGCACTGGGCCATCGCAGCGTCCGGGAGGGAGGGACGCACGGAGGCAGAGGGACCAGGTGCAGCGCAAGGCTGAGCCGGCCAGAGGAACCCTGGTTAGTTTTCCAGATGCCGTTTCCCGGGCCAACTAAGCCACGGCCATGCGGATCGTCTGGGAGCTGGGACTCGGGCCAGTGACGGGATCCCTGGCCCTGGGAACCGCCACACACTTGACCCAGTGTCTGCCTGCCCAGAAGCATCTCGGGGGCAAGGCCTGCCTGGACCTCACGGAGGGGCCCCTCGGCAAGCAGCCGCTCTCCAGGCCCCTGGGCCCTGGCCGACGCCCCGGGTCCCGGCCAGCCCTGGCCCCTCGCCCCCCGCGGGGCTCTCTCCTCCAGACCCACACTGGGCCCTGGCCCTCCATCTCCAGCCTCCGACTCAACCTGCCCGACCCTCGGTCACGCTCCCCCGCAGAGGTCTGGTCCCACGTGCCCTTCTGGCTCAGAGCCTCCAACGGCTGCCCAGCGGGGAGAAAAGCAAGGCTCCCCCTCAGGTCAAAGTGGGCGACACTCCCAAGACCGAGCCTCACTATGGGCACAGGCATGGCACCGGCCTCGCCCCCGACCACACCGGCGCAGCAGCCCCGGACCCACGAGCCCCCAAGCCGCGTGCTCGGCCAACACCAACGTCCACGCCAGCAGCCACGCGTGACTGTCAGAGCGGCACTCCCGGAGCCCCTGAGAGGTGGCATCGGCCCAGATGTCCTTCAGGTCCAGGCAGATGGTCACGCGATGGCCCAGCCATACTGTGGAGCTCTGCTCAGCACCAAAAAGGAACCCCGTGGACACAAGCGACAGCCGGATGGGGCCCGGGGGCCTCTGCCACGTGGGAAAACACGCCCCACGACGGCGTGGAGGACACGCTGCTGGGGGCCGGGGCAGGGGGGCTGTGCAGAGAAGGGTGACAGGAGGGTCCCCGCCGTGGGGGGACGCAAGCACCGGGACGAGTGGTGAAATCACAGCCCCTCCCCACAGGGACCCGTGTGGCTCTGGGTCCTGGCTGTGGGCTCCCTGGCCGGCCTGCTGCTCAGCGTTTCACGGACATGTCTGCGACCCCCACCCCACCGGGAAACGTAACCTTCCCAGCATGACTGTCGCTTCCTACATAGAAACTCAGGTTCACGGCTTCCAAGAAGCGCCCCCAGCACCCGGTGCCCCACCTGTTCCTTCCCCAGAGGACGCCCCCCCGCACCTCCGTGAGGCCTGCTCTTCCCCGTGTCTGCACCCTGGGCTGCCCCCAGCCCCTAGCACAGGCCGGCTCATGGAAGGCCCGCACAAGTGTTTTATGAATGAACAGAATGAACTTGGCCCCAGTCCAACGTGCTGGCTCCGTCAAGCATCCCCCGTGGGGCCTCCGCATCCCTGCGCTGGGCAGGAGACTCGCTGGGTCGTCACTCCAAGAACGGGGGCCCCTAGGGCACAGCCCAGCCTGGCACCTGCCCCGTGGGGTCTGGTGGGGCATGGCACGGGCTGGGCACCTGTGGACACCGTCCGGGCGCACTGTGACACGTCACCCTCAGGAGGGCCGAGTCTGACCTATGCCCTGCAGAGACTAGCTGAAGGCGAGGGAGGAAAGCAGAAACCCGAGTGGGAAAAGAACCCACTGTCCCGCCCTCCTTGGGGGGGCCGGGGCCTCGAGGGCAGGAAGCGGGGGCTTGTCTCATCTCCCTGAGACTCCAGGTAGGCCACTGAACCCTGGACCCCGGGGCAGGCAGCCAGGCTGCTCATGACTGTGGGGTGTGGGCCGTGAAGCCAGCAGCCGCCAGGACCGTGGGGAGACCGGTGAGAGCCCCCCCGGGGACCTGGGACTCCCGGAAATCCAACGAGGACCTTGAGCTGTGTGGACAGGCCTGAGATCACAGATGGGACACGGACCTATACCCAGGGGGACAGAGAAAATGGAAACCCCTCAAGCAGCTGAGGATGGTGCTTACTGGCTCCCCTGTCATCACACACCCCCACGCGCTCATTCATTCGGTGACACAGCTGTCATGGTATCGCCTCTGGGGAGGTGCAGGAACTGAGAAGCAGAGAGGGTCAGTGGCTTTGCTGAGGTCACACCGCCAGCGACCTCGACAGACGGGGGCCACCCGGCCTCGGTGCTGGGGTGGAGCGCTCCTCCGGCGGCGGCCGGGCCGAGAGAGCACCGGCGCTGGGGGCGCCCGCACCAAGAAGGGAGGGCAGCTGGACACCCGGGCCGTCAGCCGGGGCCCCTGCGGCGCAGACGCCAGCTGCCCTCCCGCCGGGCCACGACGCCTATTGTAACCGAGGCCCAAAGGCGGGAGTGGCCATCCCTGCTGATGCTGGTGGGTGTCCCTCAGTCAGCCCGTGTCTTCTGAGTCCCCACTTTTGTCCCCAGTGTCCTACTGTCGCCCTTCCTGGGGCACCCAGGCAGTCGGGACACTGTGAGCCCCCGGTCCTGCCCAGCCCCCCATCCACCTAGCTGGGGGGTGGGGACAGAGCTCCCTGACACCTCCTGGGAGGCACAGCTGAGGGGACAGACGGCACGGACCACAGAGAGAACCTTAGGAGCCGCACCTGCCGCCCGCTGACACTCCCGCCCCAAAGGCCTCCGTGAGCGGCCTGCCCCATCAGCTCCCGCTGCTCCCCAAGCGCGGCCCCTGGGCGGGCCGGCGTCAGGGCAGCTCCTGCTGGGACGGCAGAGGAAGCGAGGCCCCAGAGCGAGCGCCCCCCAACTGCCCCGAGCCGGCTCCTCGGGGAGCCCTCAGAGTCAGCCCCCCCCCCGTGCCCCCCAGCAGGAGGGCCCCCCGGGGGGAAGGCGGCCCACACCCGAGGGGAGCGACACACACACACACACACACACACACACACACACACACACCCCACCCCCGCAGGGAGTCGCGCATCCGGGGGTCCAAGTCACTCCCACCCCACTTCCCTGGGGGATTCGAATCTGACCAGCGACCTGGGAGTCACCGACGGCTCTGCCCTGGGCCAGGGTGGTGGGGACCCGAAGGTGGGGAATAGTGGCAGGAACAAGCAGGAGCCCGCGCCCCAGGTGAGCGGGGGGACCACGACAACTGGCCAGCTGCCCCCCAGGACGACAGAGAGGCCCGGGAGCACCGGAACTATAACCACCTGTGAGAGGTGGCACCAACTCCCCAGACCAGCAAGCCTGCGGGCTGGGGTCCCGCTTCCGGGAGCAGCCCGAGTTCCGCCCCCCCAGGAGCCTTCCTGCAGCACTTCCGGGGCCCGCAGAGCACCCCTCATGTCCCCAGCTGTCGGGGGCCCCGGGAAAGCCAGCCACCGAGGCCGGCTGTCCTCAGTTAACAGGCCTGCGCTGCCGGCCGGGGCAGCAGCAGCCGGCAGAGCATGGGAGCTGGGACCGCTCGTCCCGCCGGCTGCCCGACTGCCGTCCAGCTCTGGCCACCCCGCCCACCCGGGGCTGAACTTTGCACCCCGCGCCATCTGGGACGCCATCTGGGACGGAGAGGGACAAACACCCCCCCCCCCCAGTGCTCCTGGAAGCCCCGTCGGGCTTCGCTGCACGCCCGCTCCAAACACCCAGTGCCACCAGCCGTGATGCCCGATGCCCGCGGCCGCGCTCCCAGCGCTGCTCAGAGCAGGGCTCCACCGCAAAAATATGAAAGTGAAACCTTCTGTGGTTAAATATCTAAGACAAAATGCTTCCTCACCGCCCACCGCAGCGACCAGCCCACCGGCCCCGGGGCACGCAGGGAGGGAGCAGAGCCGGGGAGCACCGCGATCCTCTGTGCCAGTGGGAGTTCGGAGGCTGGCCCTGGCCCCAGCGGCCCCAGCGGCCCCAGGGACCCCCAGCGGCCCCAGTGGCCCCCACCGACCCCCAGCGGCCCCAGGGACCCCCAGCGGCCCCCACCGACCCCCAGCGGCCCCCAGTGACCCCCAGCGGCCCCAGCGACCCCCAGCAGCCCCAGCGGCAGGACACACCTGGCGGCTGAGCTCGGGGGGACCCCCCCACCCCCCGCTAGCTGACCTCTACCAGGCCCCAGGGCAAGGCGGGGAGAGAGCCGTGAGCGGGCACTGGCGTCCTCCGGGCACATGCGGGGAAACTGAGGGAGAGGGAGGCCTCAGAACAATTCTGTAGCACTTTCAGGCACTGTCCCCAGAGAACGCGGGCCGTTTGGACAAAAGAAATTTAATTTAAATTCAGGGGCATGAGGCACAACCTGGGGGAGGTCACGGTCCTACCACGGCCCAGGGGTAAGGCAGGGGTGCACGAGAGGCTCCCCGAGGCTTCCTGCTCTCCCAGGCCGCAGGGGGCGCAGCCCTGACCGCTCTGCCCGGAGCCAGCGGCCACGCTCCCCTCCGTGCCTCCAAGCCCTGGGAGGCGCGCCCTTCCCGCCGCGGCCGCCACACCCCATGCCAGATTCCGGGCCCTCTCCCTGCACTTCGGGGGCCGGCGCAGCCGACAGGAAGCCCGTGGAACTGACCGCCCTGCTTTATTTAGAAGTCCCAGAGCCGCCGGCTCAGCCGGGCCAGCACGCTGCACCCCCACAGTAACCAAGGTTCCCATGGAAGACCTCAGTTTTCAGACAGGAAGCCTGCCCGAAGGAACAGAGAAGGCGCCTCCTCGGTGGTTTTCTACCAAGTGACAGAAACACGACAGCAAAAGCCTCGCCCAGGAGAGGGCACAGGAGGCAGAAGCCAGCCGGGCCGGCCTGGGACCCCCGCCCGAAGAGCTCCTAACTGGGTCTGCGGCCCCCTCTCCCCGACCGCAGGGTTCTCTTCCATGAAATGGGGAGAACGGCAGCGAGTTCTCAGGACCGCAGACCCCGGGGGCTGGCGGGGTGTGCTCGCCCCCCGGCCGTGCCCTCTGCTCCCGTTCCCGACCAGACGAAACGATACCGAGACCTCGGCCGGGACAACAGCAGCTACAGAGCCGATGCCTGCCTTCTACACGCGCACACACACACACACACACACACACGCACGCACGCACACACGAGCGTACCCACTCTGTAAGCGCTCACGAACCAT
Source organism: Potos flavus (assembly GCA_028534135.1). Taxonomy (NCBI): domain Eukaryota; kingdom Metazoa; phylum Chordata; class Mammalia; order Carnivora; family Procyonidae; genus Potos; species Potos flavus. The sequence continues at coordinate 1,280,617 of CM052898.1, read as the reverse complement.
CCGACAAGGCAAGGCACGCGGACTACACCCCAGCTCCACGCCGCGGACCGTGTACTCCCACGGGGCACCGGGGGGGGGGGGCAGGTCCTAAACGGGGGCGATTCTGTCTCCAGGGCACTGCAGGCAGTATCTGGGGGCGTCTGTGGCTGTCACGACTGGGGGTGCTCCTGGCATCCAGTGGGTCGGGCCAGGGATGCTGCTCAGCGCCCACCCCAGCCTTCACGTCCGTCTTCCTCCCACAGACCCCTACTCTGGACCTGCAGGCTCACTTCTTCCTCCTTTTCCCATCAGCACCCCCATACCCAGAACTTAACAACCCCCTGAAACGGGTGCGTGACTCCCCATAGTGCAGGCTGGCAGGGAGAGGGCCGGGTGCCTCTCTAGGGTCACAGGGCGACAGCGTGGGACCGGAGACAGGTAGTGCTGCTGTCAGCACCCCCCCCCCGGCAGGCACCGGACTCTCCCAGTCCAGGGAGACTAGGGACACACACCTGGGCTGCAGAAGCGTGAGGTGCTGACCTGCCTCCCGGAACCCCACATCAATCCAAACCTTGGGTGCTCGGGACGAGGGGCAGGGGGGCATCTGGAGGCTCACACGGCCCCCAGGCAAAGGCCGTCTGGCAGTAGTGTTAAGACGCCAACAACTTCTCAAGTCCCCCTCCCATAATAAAGTCCGCGTCATGCTGCAAAACTAGCCACGGCCACGCTGTCCCCCCCAGAAGCCCTCCAGAACCCACTGCAAGTCTCCTCCAAACTTGAAGGTTACTCTCCGCCTGTCTTTTCTGCAAAGTTGGCCTATTTTGTAGTCTTTAAGTAAACTGAACATGTCTGTTTAAAAAAAAAGAAAAAACAGGGAAGCTATTTCATCAAACGGAGGGCCCAGCAGGGCCACTGCAGGCGGGAGGAGCGACGCATTCCCACCAAGACCTGCAGCCTCCCACGAGGCCACCAACACGGCTCGCTCACCTGCAGACTCGGCTGCTCCGAAGCCTCGCCGCCCGCCCCGAAGCCTCGCCGCCCGCCCAGCACACCCCTCTGTGACAGTGCCTCCTCCCACCCTGGGCCCATCCAAGCTACCTCTGAGCGCGGGTAAGCGTTTCCAGCCGTCCCGCAGGGAACGAAGCAGAGCTCAGGAGAAGGGCAGGGCAAGGGTTTCTGTTTTGTAAACGACCTCCCTGCCTTTGGCGGTAGAGTCCTGCAACAACCCTCCTCTGGGTGACGGCACTGTGCCAGCAGCTGGACCGACGTGCTCCCTACAACAGGTGTGCCCTGGGGAGATGGAAACCGGGACCCTGGCGACTGGGACAGGAATCTTCTCCAGGACGGGGAGGACCCGGGAGAGCGGCTCCCCCCAAGACGAAAGGAAAGGGTTTGGGGAAGGGTGGTGAGCTGGCCGGCTCTGAGGACCTGCGAAGGCTCCCGCAGGGCCCCCGCTCCAGCCTCCGCCTAAAACAGGAACCCTGAGGGAAGGAAAGGCTGTCTTCTCCCGCAGGGGGTGTACCCCACTGAGGAGGGAAACAGTTTTCCCGTAGAGGGAATGGGGTGCTAGAGGGGGACAGACCCTGCGTGTAGGAACAGGGCTCCACCTGCTGGGAAGAACCAAGACAAGATCCTGGGAGGTGAGGGGTACGGCTTGTGCACCGCAGCCCGGAGGTCTGGTCCTGAACAAATGCTGGGGCAGCGAGGAGGGGGCAGCCAGTAGAGCGGGGACAAAGGGCCAGCCCTGTGCGGGAAAGGGGCTTGCTGGCTGAGAAGTGGCACAGGACCGATGCTCGAGGGTTCTGGGGCGCCCTCACCCCGGACAGTGGAGGCAGGGGCTGCCCCTGAAGGTGCGAGGGGCCCTGATCCGGGCAAGAGAGGCAGGGCTAACCCCACGAGGACCTGGACACCTGACGTGCTCAGCAGAAGCAGGGGCTGACCCTGGGGGGCTCCGGAAGCCCCGCATGGGCAGCGCAGCCACGGCGGACCCTGGAGGCACCTAGGGCCCGATCTGGACCGCACAGGCAGGGCTGACACCCCCCCACGCACACCCCCAGGGGCCGGGACTGGCGGTGGACAGCACAGGCAGGGGCCGGCCCCGCAGGAGCCTGGGGCGCGCTGCGGACAGCACGGGCAGGGATCGGCTGCGGCCGCGGGCAGCACGGCAGGGTCGGCCCCGCCCCGCCCGCGGGACCCCGGCGGGCCCGGCCCCACTCACCGAGCAGCAGCAGCTTCAGCTCGCGCCGGGCGTCGCGCTTGTCCCGCCGCAGCTGCTTCTCGATCTCGGCGTTGATCCGCTTGGACTCCTTCACCTCATCGCTGAGGCAGCACGCCATCATGGACTCCAGAGTCATCGTCCCGGCCCCGGCCGCCCGCCGGCCGCCCCCGCCGCCGCCGCCGCCGCCGCCGCCCCCCGGCCCGGGCCTGGCCCGGAGCCGCCCCGGCCGCGCCCGCCTGGCCCTCGGCGTTCGGCCCCCGGGCCGGCCGGTCCACCTCGGCCGCCTGCGAGCGCCGGTCCCCGCCTGGCCGCGCACTCCCGCCCAGCCGCCCTGCGCCCGCGCCGCCGCCGCCACCGCCGTCGCCGCCGCCGTCGCCGCCGCCAACCGCAGCCGCCGCGACCAAGCGACAGCGCCGCACAACCTAACCCGCGCCGGGACAGCGCCGACGGGCGGGCGGCGCGGCCAATGGGAGGGGCCGGCGGCCCGCGCGCCCGCGGCGGGGGCGGGACTAGCGGCTGCGCTGGGCGGGGCGACGCGCGGGCGGGGCGGGGCGCGGCGCGGCGGGCGCGCCCGCGGGGTAGGTTGCGCCGACGTGGGAAGGGGGACGCGCAGCCGGGAGCCGGGCGGGGCCGCCCGGGATTGTGGGAATGTGGCGGACTCGGCGGGCCGGCTCGTCTGCGCTCGGCTCCGCTCGGCCCCGCTCGGGTCGCTCGGCCCCGGGGGCGAGAGGCGGGGATCCCGCCGCTGCAGTCGCGGGACTGGGGAACCTCGCGGCCCCCTCCCCCGGGAGGCGCTGGGGCATCAGCCCTCAGGGTCTCCCGGGAGGCGCCCTGGCTTTGCCAGGCCGGAAATGAACCTTCCTCTTGTCCGTTAAGCATTAAGGGAACGCCTCCTGTATACCGGGCCGGAGTCCAGCATTAATGCAGCACCTGCTATATACCAGATGTGGCCCGGCGTTAAGGAGTGAACTACCAGACAGGGCAAAAGCATTAGGGAGTGCCTACTGTACACCTGCATGGGCCAGGCATTAGTGCAGTGCCTGCTGTACTCCAGGCAGGGAACAAGCATTAACGAGGCGCCTACTTTATACCAAGCCCTGCTTTGAGCCCTTTAAACCAACCGTACTACTCGGCTGATTTTATTGGAACGTAGCCAAGCCCTTCCATCTACACATGGAGCCCGGAGGCTTTCGCCCCATACCCGCCCAGTCATGTGGTTTCAGCAGCCCTAAACTATTTACCATCTGGCCTCATACAGAAGGAGACCTAGAACAAGGTTCAGGCACAGAGAGGGTGCTCAATCAATGCGTTTTGAATGACAGAAAGAGAATAAAAGAGCCTGAAGGGTTCCAGGGTAGCAAACCCACTCTACAGTCAAGGAAGCTGAGGCTCCACTGGGCACGGTTCTCTGCTAGGGCACCTCTCCCAGCCCTGACCCGGTGGGACGCCCCCCTCCCCACTCCCCTCCCCACCTGGCCGTGCCCAGATCCCATCACACGCCTTCCGAGCTGCACCTGGACACGCTATTCTTGCCTATCTTGAGATATGAGATGAGGGGAGGGTCAAAGTCTCCATTTATTAGCTGAGCGGGTGTGTGGGAAGATTCGCTCCTCGAAGCTTTCATCTCTGGGGCTTCCTTCTGCACCTTGCTGGACACGCAGCCAGGGCGCGGGCCGGGGGCATGGGGCTCCCCTCACGAACAGAAGCTCCACGTGTTGTGGGCCGTCCTTAGTGACCAGCCGACCGTGAGCTCCAGGAGGGCAGCGACTGTGGGGTCTCCGTCACCAGAGGGGTCCTCTTCCCCTCTGCAGCGACCCTCCCGAGCGCCAGGTGCTGGATGGAGGAGGGCACGCAGAACCCCTCCCCCCTTGTGCAAGTCCCATGTGTGCAGGGAGCTCTGTCCAGACGGTTCTCTGCGGTGGCCCCAGCCCTAACACAGCACCTGGCAAATAGTGGGCGCCCCATGACCGTTTCCGAAACCAGCGAAGGAGCCCAGCTGCCTTGCTTGCTTCTCCTCTTTCTCTGGAGAAGAAGAAATCACTGTGCTTTCTTCCCTTCTGTGCTCCTGGTCTTGCTGCTGTCGGCCTCCTCCGCGTGCAGGGCCTAAACCTCACCACGGACTCCTTTTGCTACTTACTCTGGGGCGGTCTGTAGGTGGCCGGCTCACCCTCTCAGGGCCTGTGTCCCCACCTGCAAAGCGGGGCATAATATTAGCTCTTTTTCAGAGAGCTGCGGTAAAGAGCCAAGGAGGAGATTCTTGAGAGTACACAGTAGACGCTTAATGTTTGCTTCGATCTATCAATCCTAAGGGACAGTGGTAGATAACCTCTAGAATGACCCCCAGGGAGACCTGCTGCCTGGTATTCATGGCCACCCCACCCCTAGCTAGGATGTGGATTGAATGTAGTGATTTACTTCTGATACAGAGACTATGGAAGATGGGACTTCAACAATTGGGTGATCAAATATTTCTGGGTTCCAGGGGCACCTGAGGGGCTCAGTTGGTGAAGCATCTGCCTTCGGCTCAGGTCTTGATCTCAGGGTCCTGGGATCGAGTCCCGCATCAGGCTCCTTGCTAAGTGGGGAGTCTCCTGCCTCTGCCTCTGCCACTCCCCTGTGCTTGTGCTCTCCCTCTCTCTCTATCAAATAAATATAAAATCTTAAAATTAAAAAAATAAAATAAAATTCTGGAAAACGCCAACTACGGAAATCCACAGTGACTAAAAGCAAATTTCTGGTTGCCTGGGGATGGGAGTGGGGACGGGCAGGGGTACTGGGGAACTTTCTGGGATGATGCAAGTGTTTTTCATCATTTTGATTGTGCCAGTGGTGGCACAGGGGTCAACATAGGACGAAACTCCACTAACAGTGGCTTTTAAACATGGGCAAGTCGTTGCATGTCAGTTACATCTTAATAAAACGGCAGAAATAAGAAATGTTCAAAGAGGTGGTACTTGGAGAGTATACAGTGGGTGCTTAATAGATGCTTACATGTTTACAAGGACCCCGAGGCAGGAGCAGGCAGGGTTGGGGCCGCAGCTGCAGGCAGGGAGAGTCCGCGTGCCTGTTCATCCACGCCACTCCCTCCCGCCGCAGCTCTGCCCTGGACACCGGGAGGAGGAAGTAGGAGGAGCAGCAGGGAGCAGATCCACGGGGGTTGGGGAGGTTTAGGGGGGTGTTTCCTCCTTCTCATCCATCTGCTGCGTGCCTACCACGGGGCCAGGAGCTGGGCAGGCACCGGGAAGGTCCTGGTGGATAAGATAGGGAAACTGAGGCCCACGGAGAGACGGTGAACCGGTCCCCGGGGCCGAGCCAGCTGTTAAATGCTGACTTTGACTTCCCCACTCAGAGGCCCAGGGACACAAAGTCCGCGGCCGCCGCACCTTGATGGCTGGGAGGCCCTGCCTTCCCAGCTCCCTGCAGCCTCCTGGCCTCCTCTAGTCCTTGGAAGTTGGCCTCCCATGCCTTGAGGAGTGCAATTTTATGAGCGGTCTAGAGGCCGGGGAGCAGGCCTTCTCCTGGCACAGAGCAAAGGTGAGGGGGCCCAGGCGGGGGCGGGCAGTTTGCCGGGGCCCCCAGGGTCACTGTGCCAGCCCCGGGGGGGGGGCGGGCGACAGGTGTCCCCACACCCCGGTGCCTGACCTTCTCCAGGGCTCGATGCTGACTTTCCAGGAAAGAAATCACCCGGATCACGTGGCCACTTGGTGTCAGAGGAGCTTGGGGGGGGCCTTATGTCCTTGTCCCACCGGCACCATCCCCAACCCGCAATCACGGAGACTATTGGTTTGTTTACTTTTTCTTTCTTTTGTTTTTTTATAGATAATGCCTGCACTAAAGTCTGAACTAAAGACCGAGGGGCTCTGCGCCTGTGTGGTGTTCCCAGCCCCCAGCCCCCCAACCCTGGGCCTGGTCCGTCCAAGGCCCCCAGGAGCACCTGAGCAGCTCCATAAATACAAGTCTGTACTTTGAACAAAGAAAGACCTGCAGAGGGCCCCGGGGCACTCAGGAAAAAGCAAATCAAAACCACAGTGAGATGCCACCTCCCGGAAAGGCTAAGACGACCATCCTAAGTGCCGACAAGAATAGGAGGGATCTGGAACTCTCATCGGCAGCGGGCGGGAATGCAAAGTCGTGGCACCATTTGGGAAACGGCGGGGTGGGGTCTAAAAAGGGTCTTAAAAGGTGAACCACTGACCTACCAAGGGATCTAACCATTTCATTCCTAGGTTTTCCAGCAACAGAACTAAAAACATTGGTCCCTACAAAGATTTGCCCAAGGACCCTCAGGGCGGTCCCACTTTAAGTGGCCAGTGGGGGAGAGTCAGACTGTCCTTCCCATCCCTGCAGGCTGTGGGACACTCAGGACATGGCTGTCCTTCTCGGAGCCTTGGTTTCTTCTTCTGTTAACATGGGGGGGCGGTGATAAGAATTTCCACCTGCCGATAAGCGCATGAAAAGGCGCTCTGCCCGCAGTAAACACCGGTAAATGCTGGTGTGTGCGATTCAAAAAAAAAAAAGATGCCCGAGATCACTAGTTATCAGGGAAATACAAACCAGAACTACACGGAGATACCATTCCACACCCGCGAGGAGAGCTCTAATAAAAAAGACAGACAGCGCCAAGCGCTGACAAGGATGTGGAGAAACTGAGTCCTTGTGCACCTGCTGGTGGGGCTGGAAAAAGGTGAGCTCACTGCGGAAACACCTCGGTCACGCTTCAGAAGAGTAAACGTGCGATTCGCATCCCACCAGCAACTCCGGTCCTAGGCGTCTGTCCGACAGGATCGAAAACGGTCGTACGAACAAAATTGTGTACACGCGTGTCCACAGCAATGTGATTCATAATGGCCGGAAGTGGGAACGCCCCAAGTGTCCCTCAAAGGATGAGCATATTAATACTATGAGTTCCCCACGCATGGTCACGTCCCTCGGCCGCCAGCAGGAGCGAGGTGCCCTCCCACGCGCGGCCCCGGGGACAGACCCCGAGCCCACAACGTTCAGGGAGGGGACCAGACACAGAAGGCCCCATGGGATGTGAGTGCACACAGGTGACACGCCCAGATCAGGGAAGGGGGCTCGAGGGGGCCGGGGCTGGGGGGTGGGGCGAATGACCGCTAATGGGGACAGGGCTGCTTTTTCAGGCGATAGAATGTTCTGGAATTATTGGTAATTGTTGCACAACATAGTAAATATACCAAACCCCACTGAATTGTACTATTTAAAATGGTGAATTTTGGGACGCCTGGGGGGCTCCGTCGGTTAAGCTTCTGCCTTCGGCTCAGGTCATGATCCCGGGGTCCTGGGTTCAAGTCCTGCATTGGGCTCCCTGGTCGGCGGGGAGCCTGCTTCTCCCTCCGCCTCTGCCCCTCCTCCCTGCTTGTTCACACGCACGCTGTCTCTCTCTGACAAATAAATAAGATCTTTAAAAATAAAATAAAATGGTGAATTTCATGGTACATAAACTATATTAGAGTATAGCTTAAAAACAGATATGTATATAAATCGATGATGAAAGGAAAACCTCCTGCATGACCTCACACACAGAAGGCATGCAATAAATGCTCAGGATTACCATTTCAACGGGCTGGATGAACATAAGGGAGCCAGTTTTTATTCAACAAACATTTATTGAGCACCCGCTGTGACCTGGGTCCTGGGGACACAAATCCATGCCCTCAGGGAGCTGGCTTTTTTTTTTTTTTTTAAGATTTTATTTATTTAGGGGCGCCTGGGTGGCTCAGTGGGTTAAAGCCTCTGCCTTCGGCTCAGGTCATGATCCCAGGGTCCTGGGATCGAGCCCCGTATTGGGCTCTCCACTCAGTGGGGAGCCTGCTTCCTCCTCTCTCTGCCTACTTGTGATCTCTCTCTCTCTGTGAAATAAACAAATAAAATCTTAAAAAAAAAAGATTTTATTTATCTATTTGACACAGAGAGACGGCGAGAGGGGGGAACACCACCAGGGGGAGTGGGAGAGGGAGAAGCAGGCTCCCCGCTGACCAGAGAGCCCGATGCCGGGCTCGATCCCAGGACCCTGGGACCACGACCTGAGCTGAAGGCAGATGCTTTTTTTTTTTTTTTTTAAGATTTTATTTATTTATTTGAGAGAGATAGAATGAGAGAGTGCAGAGGAGGAAGAGTCAGAGGGAGAAGCAGACTCCCTGCCGAGCTGGGAGCCCGATGTAGGACTCGATCCTGACACTCCAGGATCATGACCTGAGCTGAAGGCAGCCGCTCAACCAACTGAGCCACCCAGGCGTCCCTGAAGGCAGATGCTTAATGACTGAGCCACCCAGGCGCCGCGGGAGCTGGCTTTCTAAGTGGAGTCACACAGATAATAAACATAAATAATTAAAAATTCAGTTGATCCTTGAAAAACACCTGTTCGAATTGCACAGGTCCACTTTCACAAGATTTTTTCTGATAAATACAGCACTATAAATATATTTTCTGGGGCGTCTGGGTGGCTCAGTGGGTTAAAGCCTCTGCCTTCGGCTCAGGTCATGGTCTCAGGGTCCCGGGATTGAGCCCCGCATCGGGCTCCCTGCTCAGTGGGGAGCCTGCTTCTCCCTCTCCCACTCCCCCTGCTTGTGCTCTCTCTCTCTCTGTCAAATAAATGAATAAAATCTTTAAAAAATAATAACAGATGTGTTTTCTCCTCCTTATGATTTTCTTTTCCATTTATTTACTTACATAATCTCTACGCCCAACGTGGGGCTCAAACTCATGACCCCGAGATCGAGAGTCACACACTCCACTGACTGAGCCGGCCAGGCGTCCTTCCTGCTTATGATTTTCTTAACAACATTTTCTTTCGCTGACTCCATTATAAGAATACAGTAAATAATACATATGATGTACAAAATATGTGTCGGTAAGACTTCAGATCAACAGTGGGCTATTGGTAATTAGGTTTTGGGGGAGATCAACAGTGGGCTATTGGGGGAGTCAAAAATCAAAAATTACGTGTAGATTTTTTTCTTACTGTGTGCCGGGTCAGCCCCCTTAACCCCTCGTTGTTCAAGAGTCAACTGTATATTGACGTTAGGAGCACATGCTAAAGAGAAGAAAATAAGTCGAGGAGGGGGCCAAGGAAGGGAGTGGAATTTTCGATACAGGGATTAGGGAAGGGTTCTCTGAGAAAGGCACAAGTATATCTACGAGAAGAGCATTCCAGTAGCAGAGAGAGCCAGTGCAAAGGTCCTGGGGCAGGACTGGACCTGGAGTGTTGGAGAAAGCGTGAGGGGGCCCGTGTGGGTGGAGCACAGTGAGCAAAGGGGAGAGAGGCAGGAGGGAAGGGGAGGGAGGGGACCGGGCAGGTCCTGCAGGGTCTTGGGAGCCTCAGGGGCGGTTGGCTTTCACCCAAGGAGGTGGGAGCCCTGGAGGGCTGTGGACACAGAAGGGCGGGACCTGACTCAGGAGCTCACAGGCGCCCTCTGGTGGCTGCTGCTGCAAGGAGGACTGACACGGTGGTGGTGGAGAGTGGGATCAGGACAGAGGCCACTCTGCTGCTGGTACAGGCTGGTGAGGATGAGGCTGGGCCAGAAGGAGACTTGGGAATGGCAGGAAGTGGACTGGTCAGTAATGGCCCGGATTCTGCACCCACAATTTCTGGGCCCACATCTAAGCTCCGTGATCTTGAGCCGTGACCTTGAGACTGCAATCTCTCTCCATTTCCTTTTTGGTAAAACAGATATAGCAATTACCTATCTCAGGAGATTTAATTTATGCAAAATCCTTAAAACCAAGTCGGGTCCACAGTAAACAGGCTGCGAGCGTTGGTTTCTGTTCACTAATAATAACGATAGTGATTGTCACCACTCACTATGCCAGTGGCACAGCCGTCAACCCAGGATCCGTTTCACGCTGACCCCTCCTCCCTCAATTCGCCTCCTGGGGAACCTTCAGACCACACCCAGGCAGATTCTTGTAGGACAAAGACCGGAGCTTTGTCATCTTCATGTCCCCAGCTCTCAACTCGGGCCAGTATCCGGAAGGAGGCACGGCAGGAAGGGATGCGTCCCCCGACTCTTGCAAGCAGAGCCTTGACGGCCCCTACCGGGTCCCCACCTGGGTCCCTTTCTCAGCCCTGGGTCCTTCCACGCAAACTTCCTCCCTAGTTCAGAGGCTGCTCAAGGGACTAGCAAACTCCTACTCAACCTTCAAAACCTCAGCTCGAGTGCTTGGCAGAAACTTCATCCCCTCCCCACAGACTCCCTAAGCCCCAGACCCTCCCTCCACGTCAGCCCTGCATGACCAGGCTCCCGAGAACGTTACCGTCCTAGCATCCCCCAGAAACTCCCCTGCTGGCCTCATTCCTCTCGATTAGACTGAACTTGCTGCAGTCCCTACACACGCTCGGTGCAGGCTCATACCTTGATCATTTGCATATGCTATACTGTCTGCCGGGAACATCCTCCTCGCCCTCTCTGCCTTGCCAGCGTCCAATAGTTCCTTCCCACATCTTCTCCTCCAGGCAGGCTTCCCTCCCTGCCCCCTACACACAAACCCAATCTTCCACTCCAGAGGATCCTGGCCCCAAGCCCCACCCTCTGCTCCAGCCCCTACCCTGCAGGGTTGGGAGCATCTGTGACTAACCCTGTCTCGCTCAGACTAGGAGTTTCTCAATAGCTAGAAGTAGTGAACTTCTATTTACCCTTCAAAACCCCAGCTTGGATGTACAGACCTCTGCATCATCTTTGCCAGTCTCCTCCTGCAAACTGCTTCATTCTTTCCCTGGGGTCTCTCCAGCCTCAGGGCCCGTCTTCTGCCCCTTCGAGCTACCAGCATCCATGTCCAATGGCCAGGCCTCAGGATCTGCCCACATGTGACTGGTCAGAGGGGGCATCAAGGAATATACTAAATAGGAAGGAAGGGAGGGAGGGAGGAAGGACGGAAGGAAGGAAGGAAGGAAGGAAGGAAGGAAAGAAAGAAGGAAGGAAGGAATGCCTGATTGAGGTCTTACATTTTACTAATTCCGGCTGTACTGAGACCTCAGGCAAATAACCGACCCAAGACCTTGTCTTAAAAAAGCAAAAAAAGCCAAAAAAAAAAAAGCTGGGGTCCCTTGGGGGCACAGCTGGTTAAGCCTCCGACTCTTGATTTCGACTCAGCTCGTGATCTCAGGGTCGTGGGAAGGAGCCCCACGTCGGGCTCTGTGCTGAGCGGGGAGTCTGCTTGGGATTCTCTCCCTCTCCCCTGTCCCTCCCCCGCTTGCTCGCTCTCAAATAAATAAATAAGTAAAATCTTAAAAAAAAAAAAAAAAGACACGATTAATCCAGGATCCTTTCGTAGGAGGGTGGTATTTAGAGACCGACATCTGGGTACTAAGGGTGCTCATTGCACCTGGCGTGTCTCTCCCAAGGCCCGCTTGCCAACGGAGCTGGAGAACATGTCAATGGAAATAAACGCATACATTTATTTCCGGTCCTCATTATTAATATATTCTATACTTGCAAATTCACCTACTCACTATCGCTTATTTGCAGCCCTAAAATCACTACTCAAGGCACTTTTCAGTCATTTGCGGGCAGGCGCAGAGAGGCAAAAGGCACCAGCCACCCCACGTGCATGTTCCCAGCTGGGATGGGCAAAGGTGACAAGGTGACACTCTGCCTTGTTTCTTCTTCTTCTTTTTTTTAAGATTTTACTTATTTATTTGTCAGAGAGAGAGAGAGAGAGAGCACGAGCAGGGAGAGCGGCAGCCAGAGGGAGAAGCAGGCTCTCCGTCCAGCAGGGAGCCCGCTGCGGGACTCGATCCCAGGACCCCGGGATCATGACCTGAGCGGAAGGCAGAGGCTTCACCGACGGAGCCCCCCAGGCGCCCCTGCCTCCTTGCGTTTTCAGCTCAGACTGTAAACCAGCCTCCTTTTCATGGTGCTGGGTGCCACACTGTTTGCATTTCTGCGCTTTTTGTGGGTGATGGTGCTCCCGTGCTAGCTGGCGTCCCTAAGCTCCAGAAGGCTGTGACTTGTCTTACCGAGAAAGTGCCGCCCCAGGACGAGCTCTGTTCGTGGGGAGCTACCGCGCTGGTGGCCGTGGGTTCGGGGTCATGCACCCACAACCCACATTACACAGGGACTCTTTAAAGAGACACACCCGTGACCCAAGGTTACATAGGGATGGGTTGACGGAAGTGCTGTGACAAGGGGCTCAAAGGAAGCTCACGCCAAATCTCCGGGAGCCCTTCTTCCTCGCTCACTAATGCCGTATCCGCCGTGTCACACTTCGCCGTGAATCACAAGCATGGGCCGTACGTACACTTTGTCTCGCTCTACAGGACGACCGGAAACAGTTGTTAAATACCCACTGACCCCCCCCCCCCCCCCCCCCGCCGTATGCACTAGAATCAACACTGCACTTCTGGGATAACCAATGCTCACCACGGAGCACAGCCGTCTCTCCCCGCCCTGTTCTCCAGGGAGGGAAACTGAGGCACGGAGGGCTGGACTCGGTCTGGCCCAGCGTCCCTCCCCGGCCAGCTGGTCGGCCCGGAAGCTCCCGAGGGTGGGGCCGCAGAGGCTTTCGTGCTGAGCTTTCTGGGGACTCCTTATCTGTGTCCCGCAATGCAAGTCACCAAGGTGCACGGGCGGGCGGGGCCGCGGGCGGGTTAGGGCAGGCGCGCGGGCAGCGCGGCCCGGCAGGCATGCTCAGCGAGCGTCCCGGGAGCGCTCTCCCGGCCGGCCTCCTTCTCCGTGCCCGGGGCGCAGCAGGCAGCGGTCCGCCAATCAGGCCTGCGAGGGGTTCCCGCGGGGTGGGCGCACGGGCGGGCACCGTGCAGCCTCGGGAGGGTCGCTGGATTGAGCCCAGAAAATCTGCTCGACGCCCAGTTACATGGCAACTTCGGACAACCAGTGAATAATGTTTTAGTGTAAGAACATCCCTTGCTCGTGTAACCGGGTGCCCCGGAGTCCATCTGGCAGCCAGAAGCCAGGCAAGTCCTCGCTCCGCCCGCGCCGCACCCCAGCCGCGCCCCAGCGCCAGTCCCCGCAGGCCCGGCCCAGGCCCCTCCCTCGAGCCCGGCCGGAGTCCTGCGCAGCCCTTTTCCCCTTCCCAAGCGGGTTTGGGCTGCTTCTTTGTGATAGTTTTTCTTAATACCGTTAAGTTGTAGTAAAACGCACAGAACATAAAACTTACCACTTTAACCGTCTCTAAGCGCACAGCTCCGCGGTGTGAAGCACGCTCACACCCCCACCCTCCGTCTCCAGAACCTTCCATCTCCCCACACGGAGACTCTGTCCCCACGAAGCACGGACTCCCCACCCCCCGGCCCAGCCCCGGCTCCCACCCTCTCCTCTCTGTCTGCGTGGACGGGACTCCTCTGGGGACCTCCTGGGAGTGGGGTCCTGCGGGATGGGTCCTTCTGGGTCTGGCCACTCTCGCTGAGCGCAGTGTCCTCGGGGTCCCTCCGTGTCGTGGCAGCTGTTGGGGTCCCTCCCTTCCCGAGGCCGGACCGTGTTCCCGCGTGGGGACGGACCGCGCCGTGTGTGTCCATCTAGAGGGTTTGCTTCCACCTCTTGGCTGTCGTGAGTCACGCCGCTGTGAACACAGGTGTGCAACACATCTTCAAGTCCCTGCTTTCTCGAGGGTAGACACCTGGAGCGGAGCTGCCGGGTCGGAGGGCCCCTCTGTGTTGAATCTTTCGAGAGACGGCCAGACGGTTTTCCGCAGCGGGACATGGTTTCCCATCCCCAGGACTCTGGGTCCTCACCAACCCTTCTTCCTTTTTGGGTTTTTTTAAAATTATTATTATTATTTCTCGCTGTCCTGGTGGGCACGAGGTAGAATCTCACTGCGGTTTTGGTCTGGATTTCCCCGATGACTCATGACGTGAACAATTTCTCATGTGCTCCTCTGACATCAGTAATCAATCGCTCTGGAGAAAAGTTCCTCGCGTTAGTCTGGCTTGCCCTCGAACCTCACGAATGGGCCACCGGGAGGCCCGCGAGCCTTCGCGTCATGTGTGCCAGACGTGTTCGTGCCGTCACACCATCACGCCGGCCTCTCCTGCAGTCGGAGAGCTTCGGGCGTCCCAGCCTGTACGCCGAGCCATCATTTTTGGCCATCTGCCGGTCAAGGGATCAACGTAGTAAGTCAAGACCCACCATTTCTCTTTGAAATGACATAGACGAGAAACGAGGGCATCAAGCGTCGCGAGGGCAAGAGGCGTCTCGTGTAACTTTTCCTGGGGTGACCCATGTGCTGAAATGTATGCCCCGAGCGAGTGCCCGTGTGCATATACATATGTGTGTGCACATTTTTTATTTAAGATTTTATTTGTTTGGGGCGCCTGGGTGGCTCAGTGGGTTAAGGCCTCTGCCTTCGGCTCAGGTCATGATCTCAGGGTCCTGGGATCGAGCCCCACATCAGGCTCTCTGCTCGGCAGAGAGCCTGCTTCCCCCTCTCTCTCTGCCTGCCTCTCTGCCTACTTGTCATCTCTCTCTGTCAAATAAATAAAGAAATAAAATTTAAAAAAATATTTTATTTGTTTATTTGAGAAAGAAAGCAAGTGAGAGAGAAGAAGGTCAGAGGGAGAAGCAGACTCCCCACGGAGCTGGGAGCCCGATGCAGGACTCGACCCCGGAACTCAGGGATCATGACTTGAGCCGAAGGCGGTTGCTTCACCAACTGAGCCACCGAGGCCGCCCTGTGTGTGTGTGTGCGTTTTTAACTGGGTGGAGAGGTCCTGGCCGAGAAAAGCTTGGAGGCTCCCCCCTCCCTCGGCTTCCTCTTGCAGGACTTATTCCTTGCCTGTGTGATGGGCTGATTCACTAGAATGGTGATTCTCCCCGGAGACAGTCAGCAATGTCGGTGACCTTCTGACCTCCTGATCCTGCCCGCAGGGGACGCTGGGGACACCATGTGTGGGAACATCCGTGGTTGTCACAACTGGGGTGCTCCTGGCATCGAGTGGGTGGGGGATGGTGCTCGGCCCTCCCCAGGGCCCACCCCAGAGGATGTCGGGGCCCCCGGGGTCCCCAGGAGGACCCTGGACCGGACTGCGTTCAGCACGGAGCCCGGAGGAGGCCTGCGCGAGCCCGGGATGCTCCGGTCCCTGCGCCACGCTGCCCCCGTGTGGACGGTCATGGCACATGCCGCCTGCACTGCCTGAGCTCCGGGAGGATCTCCCCGCCCCGCTGCCCCCCATCTCTTTCTCCCCGGATGGAACTATTCTAGCTCCAGGCTGTCTGTCCCACACGCCGGGCTCTCGTGGCCGCCGAGCCCTTGAGATGTGGCCAGGGCAACTGAGGAACCGAGTTTTTAATTTCTTGTCATCGCAATTCATGCACGTTTAAGGGCTAACAGCCACAGGTGCCCCCGCGGGGACTCAAGCTGACAGCCCGGTCTGTACAGAAAGCTGATGTTTGTCCCTGGGCAGCAGGGGTCCGTGTGTGTGTGGCTGTGGCGCCCCCGGGTTGGCAGACAGGTGTGTATTTGGGCCCGTGTGTTTGGATTCTTGTATATTTTGCTCGGACTGAAACCAGACCCTGTGCTGAGCACTGAACTCCCATCGCCTCAAGTCTCGACTCAGGTAAGCCCTGACAACACGCCCATTTTATAGAAGGAGAAACCGAGGGTCAGAGAGGACAGCGCCCCAAGTACCCATACCTCGGGGCCAACCCCCAGCTGAGGGGCCCTCGGGCCTTATTTCCTTCCATCCCGCAACTTCCTCGAACTACACAGATGATTCCCATTTTGCAGAGGGGGAGACTGAGGCCCGCTCACTCAGCAGGCAGAAGGCCAGCGTGAGGGGCCCCTGGCCGGCTCGGTCGGAAGAGCGTGCGACTCTTGATCTCGGGGTTGAGAGTTTGAGCCCCACGTTAGGTGTAGAGGTGATTTAAAAATAAAATATTTTGGGGGGCACCTGGGTGGCTCAGTGGGTTAAAGCCTCTGCCTTCGGCTCAGGTCGTGATCCCGGGGTCCTGGGATCGAGCCCCGCATCGGGCTCTCTGCTCAGCGGGGAGCCTGCTTCCCCCTCTCTCTCTGCCTGCCTCTCTGCCTACTTGTGATCTCTCTCTCTCTGTCAAATAAATAAATAAAATCTTAAAAAAAAAAGAAACTATTTAAAAAAATAAAATAAAATATTTTTTAAGAAAAGAAAAGAAAAGAAAAACAGTGCCAGAGGGAGGATTTCCCACATCAGTCTATTAGCCATGGTGCTAACGTGCCTCCCCGGAGTGGTCTGCGGGGTCCCGGGGAAGGTCGGAGAGTGGGGTGGGGGTGGGTATACAGATGGGACCAACAACGAGGCCGACTGGAGTTGGAACCTCCCCTCTGTCAATTCCTAGCTGTGTGACCTCAGGGAGGCGTCTTGTCCTCTCTGAGCCTCTGGGTCTCCTCAACTGGAACCATGTCTTCCTGGGGCTATTCTGGGGATTAAATTGGATAACTCGTCTTAGTTTGCTGGGCGGTATAAGTCAAGCGGGCTGGCTTAAACAACTGACATCTGTTTCCTCTTGGTTCTGGAGATCAAGGAGCCCGGACGGCTGTCACCTTCCCGCTGTGTGCTCACATGGAGGGGAGGGGTCCCTCATCCCCTTCCCGGGGCGCTAACCACCACCGGGGGGGCCCCAGCCTCGTGCCCTCACCTGACCCTCGGTACCGCCCAAAGGCCGGACCTCCAAACACCGTCCCGCCGGGGGGCAGGGCTTCCGCGCAAGCCCAGGGCCGGGACGCGATTCACGACCCAGCGCATGTACTGACCGCGTTCCGTAGGAATCGCTGCGTGGTGGGACTAGCACGGTGGCTGAGGTTCAAATCCTGGCTCTTCCACATTCACCAGCCGTGTGCTCCGGGGCCTGCGGCTCAAATTCCCTGGGCCTCTGGGTCTCAGTTTCCTCAGCTGTAGAATGGGAGACAAGACTGTGCCCACCTCGAGTGCTTGGAACAACAGTGGGGACGGGAGGGAGCTTGGTGGATGGAGGGGTGTTTATGGGGTTGGGGGCAGGCGGGGGGGGCATCCGGGCACCGGGGAGCCAGGACTGGGGCACTGGGTCCTGTGGGAGAAGCACTAGCTTCTCATCCACTAGATAGATGAGAAAGATGCCCAGAGAGGGACGACCCTTACCCAGAGCCACACAGCCCACCGGTCACAAAGCTGCAGCTGGCCCTTGCCCGTGGGTGTCTTCGGGGAGGCAGCGAGGGCCTCTGGAGGGCGGGGCAGGCGGGCCGGCACGCCTCCTGCTCCCCGCAGTCCTCGATGTCCCCATAGGTCCCCAGAGACCAGCCCCCGGGCAGCAGCCTCCTAATCGCTGTGCCTAATTACCCCACAGCCCCAGGGAAATTCTGGGAACACCTTTTAAAGGCCCTTAAGCACCCCCAGAGCAGCTCCCGGCCCTGCCAACGCCTGGCTCCCAAGGGTGCAGCCAGAAGCTCCTGGGAAAGGGGGAAGCACACAAACAAAGCGCAGTCATTGTCAAGGGCGGCCCGGCTGGTAGCAGCAGGCCTAGAGGCTTGGGCACCCCCCCACCGCCCCCAACCAGGTGGGGTGGCCCCCAGCCGGGCCACACTCTCTCTGAGCCTCTACTGCCCGCGTGTGCAAAACGGGTTACTAGTAAGTGAATTAACACACGGAGAAGATGAGGGTGGCTCCTGGCACGTAGGAGACCCAGGCCACCCTGTCGTCGTGACTGCTGTCTGTCTGTCCCGCCTGCCACCCCGCTTCTCGCCAGCCCCGTCAGGGCCTCCCAGCACCACTCTGAATCTCCATCGACCCCGGCCCCTTCCCCTTCCCTGCCCCCCGCACCCCCAAACCAGCTCCCCTCTGCCCTCTGGCCGCTCGACCTGCCGGCCCAGCAGGTCCACTAGGCGGTGCCCGGGGCTCGCGAGAATTTAGGGGCCCGTGAAGACGTGTTCATTTCCTCCAGAATCGGAGGCAACAGTGAATACGATGATCATGAATGTATCATCACACATGCGCCTGGGCTGCATCTGCGTCTATACCGATGCCGTCAGGAAACACCATCTTTAATGTATTTAGTCCTGATCTCCCCCCCCCCCCCCCACTGCGTCCTGCTCTCCTGGACGCAGCCAGAGCGAGGTTTCCAAAGCCAAAGGGGACCCTGTTGCCCTCTCGCGACACCCGAAAACCTTCCGTGGCTCCCCAGCAGCCTCCAAATGAATGCAGTGTCCAAGCTCCTGGGTGGCCTGTCCCCTCCTCTCCCCCCACCCCATCTCCTCCTCTCTCTGCCCTGCTGCCCACTCCCCTCCAGCCCCTCCTGCTGCCCCTGGGCCTTGGCACGAGCCGTCTCTTCCAACCAATCACTTGTCACCTAGGTAACCCCCACATCCTTCACTTTGGGGGAAGCGCTCCCCACGAACCTCCCAGCCCCCAGCCAAGGTCAGTTCCATTGTTATAAGCTCTCCTGGAAAGAAGCCCCACCCCCGCGCAGCCTCCTTCTCTCAGTTTGCCGGTGGGCTCTCACTAGAGCCGCAAGGACCCCCACCCCAGCGCCGCTGACACCGGGCAGGGTCGCTCTCTGGGGAGGGGGGCGCACCTGGCCGGTGGGTGGAGGGCTGAACAGCGTCTCTGGCCCCACCCCCTACATGCCAGGAGCGCTGTCCCAGTGTGACAACCACAGAGGTCCCCAGATGTTGTCAAACATCCCCTGCAGGCAGAACCCCCTTGGGGGCCGAGTTCTCCACTGACCTCATCCGCCACCGGCACCTCGGTCATACACTTTCCAGGCTCAGAATGGTGAGAAACCAGAGTTTACAGTTTATGAGCGGCCCGGCCACGGCGCTTTGTGACGGCAGGGGGCCCGGGCTGACCAAGGCTCAGCCCGCTTTGCTGCAGGCCTCATCCTGAGAAAGATGATCTTCATATGGAGCAAGATTTACTGAGGACCTATTGTGTGACAGGCTCTGTGCAGGGAATGAAAAAGCCTCAATCCCTGCCTTGGGGAGCTGACCTTCAGGTGGAGACAGTAAATACATACAGGAAAATGTCAAGACAGGGTTGTTCCTATAAAGAAATATAGCGACAGGGGAGTGGATGCATGTCGGGCTATTTTAGGGAGACCCACGGTGGCCTGTGTGAGGAAGTGAGCAGTGGGCCGGGTGATCTTGGAAGAAAGAACCTCCCAGGCGGCCGGCACAGCCCGTGCAAAGGCCCTGGGGCAGGACCGCGTCCGTTGTGTTGGAGGAACAGTGAAGGGGTCCATGTGGCTGGAACAGAGTGAGCGAGGGGGAGAGAGGCAGGAGGGGAGGGCAGGGAGGGGACGTGCCAGGTGCTGAGGGACCCTGGGGACCTCAGGGAGAACTTTGGGCCTCACCGCAAGTACAAAAGGGTTCTCTCTTCGGCAGCACGCGCGCTAACACCGGAATGACACAGAGAAGATCAGCATGGCCCCTGCACGGGAATGTCACCTGAACGCATGAAATGTTCCACATTTTTTAAAAATGTAAGCCAAAAGTTATAGGTTTCTTTATTTTTCACTGAACGGCCAGTTGCAATACGTGGTATAATGAAATGGACGGAATAAATATTCCATTTAGTTTTCCCTCCATGAGAATCTCACAGCAGAATCACAGTTATTTTGTCAAAAGAAAAGAGTGTAATGAATCGTATGAGGGGACCCGGGGCGGGACACCACCTTATCTCTGTGTCCCGAACTCTCCCTCCGAGCCTGGTTCCCCCCGCTGGAAAAGGGGGTAAACTACGGAAAGAAATCACCCGGGGGCTGAGCTATGGGACCGGAGCGATCAGAGATCAGTGGGAACTCACTGGTCCTAAGACAGACAGCTGAGCGACAGACGGACGACCGGAAGGTAATAGATAATACGACCAGTGGACGATGGCGGGAGAGATGGTCCATAACCACGTGATGGATGACAGAGAAGATCAATAGATGATTGACAGAGCGAGGGGAGGTCATAGTTTTAGGTGAACGGGAGTGTGGGGGGGGGTCGCTCAGCTCTGTTCCCTGGAGGGGTCCGGGAAAAGCAAATCCCCGAAGTCTGAGCTCACCTGGCACCCCGTTCTCGGTTCCCAAATACCATTCTCCACCGAAGGGAAGCAGGCTCGTGGAGAGAGGGCTCAGACCACGAGCAGGGCGCGGGAGGGACAAGCTGAGCTCAGAGAGTGGCGCACAGATCCAATGACCCAGGGGGGACAGATTCAGGGACAATCTGATTCTGGGTGTATTTGTGAAGCTGGACCCAGGGGGGTCGCTCATGGATCTTAACAGTTGACCTGCTTTTGTTACTTAATTAACATTAACGGAGTTCCTGGGTGGCTCAGTCGGTGAAGCGTCTGCCTTCGGCTCAGGTCATGATCCCAGGGTCCTGGGATCGAGCCCCGCATCTGGCTCCCTGCTCGGCAGGGAGCCTGCATCTCCCTCTCCCTCTGCTGCTCCCCACTCTCTCTCTCTCTAACAAATAAATAAATAAAATCTTTTAAAAAATAAAAATAAAACAAGGAGGATGACGGCAAGTGTTGGCAAAGATGTGGAGGACTCGAACCCCGCCTGCCAGGCTGGGGGGCGGGCGGGACGGGAGACGGGCCGCGCTGAGGAAACAGGTGAGTCGCTCCTCACCAATGAACAGAATGACCGTGGTGCCCCGGCAATCCCACTTCTGCATGTATATCCGAGAGAGATGAAATGATTCATCCTCTAAAGACAAACAAATAGCCACAGGATTTACGGGAGCCCCAAAGTGGGAATAGCCCCAGCATCCATCAGCACATGGAGCGACACACACGTCCCCCATGTGCGGGAACAGGAGCGAGGCCCCCACGCGCGGCCCCGGGGACGGACCCCGAGCCCACGACGCGCAGGGAGGGGACCAGACACAGAAGGCCCCACGGGGTGTGAGTCCACGTGGGTGACACGCCCGGACCAGGCTCCTCCGCGGACCGGAAGGGGGCTCGCGGGGGCTGGCGGCTGGGGGAGGGGACAGCTGCCAGGAACGGGGCTTCTTTTTGGGGTGATGGAATGTTCTAGAACTAGGTAGAGATGATCATTGCACAACATGGTGAATGGATTAAATGTCTCTAATGGTGAATTTTATGGGTATTTTACCACAATTAAGAAAAATACATTGCACTAAAATAGCATGTCTTGTGTCAACGGAGATTTTTGGTGCCCCCCTTAAACTTTATGCCTGAAGAAAGCTCCTCACCGAAAAGGGCACTTACCCTAGTCCCACCCCTGCCGGAATTAAATAGAGAAGTCACGATGAGGACTCCTGGAGAAGGTGACCTTTAAGCCTAGCCTGGAAGGAATTGGCCAAAACACATTTGGGGATGCCTATTGGAACAGAGGAAGTAGCCCGTCCAAAGGCCCTGGGGCAGGACCAGGCCTGGCGTGTTGGAGGAACAGCAAGGAGGCCCGATCGGCGGAGCAGAGTGAGCTAGGGAGAGAGAAGGGGAAGGGAGGACAGGGAAGGGATGGCCCAGTTTAAGCAGGGCCTTGGGGGCCTCGGGGAGGATTTGGGCTTTTACCCCAGGGAGGTGGGAGCCCCTGAGGGCTGAAGGCAGAGGACAGATAGGAATTGAGTCAAGTTTTTAAAGCCTGTTAGCTCTGCAGGGGGAGGGATTTCCATCCTCCCTAGTCAGCGCCCTAAACCTCCACTTAGAATCCTACTTGGTACACAGTAGGTGCAGTAGCTACTTAGGGAGGGAGGGAAGGAGGAACAGCTCCATCGGGGCGCGGGTAGGGAGGGTGAGGCACGGGGTAGGCAACTCACACTGCCCCCAGCCACCCAGCCAGGCTGTGGCAGGCCAGAGCTCAAACCCGGAGCCGGACAGCTGAGGCCCCCGCCCCACCAGGCCTACCAGAGGGAGGTCCCCAGCCGAGCGCCGCTGGCCACCTGTTTCCTCCCCAGCCTGTGATTAATGGCCCTGCGGTCCCCCCATCACGCACCAGCCAGTGCCTGGCTCTGCCCCGGAGCCCGTGGGGCCCAGCGCTCATTTGTAAGCAGGCGGCAAGCCTGCTCTCAGACGCTTGGATCCTGAGACAGATCCCCGCCCCACCTTGCTCCCAGATATGGCCCCGGACGCAGGATGCAGGCCCAGAGTCGGGGCGGGTGGGAGCCGAGGGGCGTGCTCCCCGGCACAGTGAGTAAGGTCCTCGGAAGCCCCAATCCCCCCATATTAATTATCCAGTCAAGACTGTTCCGTCCCGGGCCGCGGCACCCTCCCCGCCTTGCCCTCACCCACCGCTCCTCCGTGCAGCGGCCCAGCCCGGCCTACCCCCTCTCCCGAACCCTAGTGTGGGCACCCCACCTCACCTCCCGGCCTCCCGCCTTGCCTTCCTCCATTCCGGCAACCAGCAGCACCTTCCGCCTGGCAGACCCTCAATGCTGCTCTAAGCCGGGGCTTCTCAGCTGGGGACGAGTCGGCCCCCAGGGACACTCAGCGACGTCTGCACAAGCTTCTGCTTGTCGAGACTGGGCTCCGTGCCAGGAGCGGATGGGGGCCGGAGATGTGGCTCAGCACCCCACAGTGCCCAGGATGGGCCCTCACAGAGAATGATCCAGGCCAGAATGCCAGCCGTGCAGAGGCTGAGAAACTGCTCTACAACCTCCCATGGCTCCCTAGTGCCCTCCACGTAAAATGCCAATGTCAAAGTCCTGAATGCAGGGTGTGTGGCGTGGGGCTCGTGCTGTCCCACAGGACCTGAACTCCGCTTAACGCTCTGTCGTCAACATCTTAAAATTCCTAATAACTTTCCAACAGGAGACCCTGCATTTTCATTTTGCCTTGCCCCAAAATTCGATAGCGCATCTGCTTCGGGGACTCTGACATGATTTGTGGGGCCTGCGTGTTCCAGAACCTGATAGGAACATTGAAGAACTTTCCAAAAAGATGTTCCTTTTTTTTTTTTTTTTTTTACGGCATCGAGACGAGGGGGACCCACATTTTCCTTCCTCGTCTCTGGCCCCATCAGATATCATCTTTATTTAACACACTGATATTCTGCTCATTGTGATTTTTTTTTGGTAGGAATTTTAATTTTAAAAAACCTCGAAGTAGCATTTATCTGGAAGGGTTTTGTTTTAGGGGGGGAGGAGGAACCTTAAATTTTGTTTATTCATCTCATACTCGTCTGGCCTTTAGTCTGCCCAGGAAAGGTGTCTGGGGCCCTAATTCTCCGTTTTACAGACTGGGAAAACCCAAGGCCCAAAGAAGTCACACACACCCAGGGAGGCACGCTGCGGAGTTGATGATGGTGACGCTGGTGGTAATTAAGAGATTGCATTTAGCCCTGGCCGGGTTAACTGCGCATTCCTTCACCAGCTTCTTTGGGGCCTGTTCTCCACATGGCAGCAAGAGAGATCCTATCAAAATCCCAGTTGGGCCGGCCCTCTCCCATCCAGGGCTCCCCCCTCGGTGCCTCCCTTGGAGTAAAAGCCCCGGTCTCCCCCAGCCCCCAAAGCCCTGCATCATTGCTCATGGCCGCCGGGCACCAGCTACAGAATTCGCTGGGCCCAGTGGAGAACAAAATTGCCAGACCCCTTGTTCAAAAATTATCAGGAATTTCCAGACCACAACAGCAGGTCATGAACCCAAGCACAGACCTTTCTGAGTGCAGGGCCCCTGGGCGAAGGCAAGAAGCTGCTGGCTTTGGTTGCCGGAGCTGCCTCAGGGCCCTTGCACTTGCTATCCCTGCCTCCTTAACCAAGCCGCCCCTGCGCCCACCCCTGGCGGGGCTCTCTCTCACCTTCAGGGCCAGGAGGCCTCTCTGGCCGACCCGCTGCTTCATTTGCCCCAGAGCGGTTACCACCCGCTGATCTGCCTGGGATTTTTGGCTCGCGCATTTGTCTGTCTGCCCCCTGTCACCTCGGGGCCGGGGCTTTACACCCCCCACCCCCACCCCACCCCCAGGTCTTGGAGCAGGGCCTGGCACACAGTAGGCGCTCAACCGATGTGTGTCGAAGGGCCGACTCCCACGAGGTCGGCGGGATCGCCGCGGCCTTTCTGCAGGAGAGGAAACCGAGGCTCGGAGAGAAAACAGCCGGCGAGCCAAGGTTACGGAGCATGTCCCTGGCACGCGTCCAGGTCGCGCCATGACAGAGCCGGCGGTGTAGATGGGGGCGGCCGGGCCCTTTCTCGGCCGGATGGGAAAACCGAGGCCCGGCGGCGGCGGCCCGGGCCCACCCCGCCGGGAGGGGCCGCGGCCCCGGGGCGGGGCGCGCCGTGCCCAAGGTCACCGCGCCGGGCCGGCCGGGGAGGCGGGCTGGGTGGGGATCCGCAGGCCTCCCCGGGCGCGCGCCCCCCTCGGCGGCGCGCACGGAGCCCAGGAAGCAGCAGCGGCGGCGGCGGCGGCGGCGGCAGCAGGTGGAGCCGGAGCCTCCGCGCAGCCGAGGCCGCGGCCACTGCCGGCGTCGCCGCCATTAGACAATAGGAGCGGCGGCCGGGCGTGCGGGGAGGCGGGCGGCGGGGAGGGGCGGGGAGGGGCGCCGGGCGCGCAGGAAGCGGGGCCCGGGGCGCGCCGGGGCCGGGCGCGCGGGGAGGGGGCGCAGGAAGCGGGCGAGGCCGGGCGCGGGAGGCGGCGGCGGCGGCCCCGGGAGCTGCCGATCGGCGCCGGGACAAAGGCGCGGCCGCCCGGCGCCCCGAGCCTCCCGAGCCGGGGCGCACAGCCGGGGCGCAGCCCGCGCCCCCCGCCGCGACTGACATGATGTTTCCACAAAGCAGGCATTCGGTAAGCGGGGCCCGCCGGCCCGGCGCTCCCCCCCCAGGTCCGGGCCTGGCATCCCCCTTAGGTCCGCGCCTGGCACCCCCAGTTCTCCTGCGGGCCGTTCCTCCCCACCCCCCGCCTGGGTCCCGGCCCCGCGCACGTCCCCCAGGTAGGCGCCTGGCACCCCAGTTCCCAGCCGGGCCATTTCCCCCCCACTACCCGGTTCCTGGCCGGGCCACCCACCACCACCACCCCCAACCCGCCAGCTCCCTGTTCGGCGCCTCCCCCAACTCCTGGGCCGCATCCCCTCCAGCTCCCGGCCCGGCGCTACTCCCCAGCCCCCACCACTCGGGCTCCCCCCTACTCCCCCCCCGTAGGTCCCGGTCCCTCTCCCAGCTCCCGACCCGGATTTGCCCCCCCGGTTCCCAGGCCCGGTCCCCTCCAGCTCTCGGCCCGGATTCCCCCCTCCCCCAGCCCCTGGGGCGTGCTTCCCCCCCCCCAACCCAGACAGGCCGGGCTTCGGGCGGCCTTGGCCCCGGGCCTGGGGCACCCGGGCTGGTTTTGGGGCCTGGGAGTGGGGGGAGATCCGAGGCGCACCCCTCCCGGAAGAGCGCGGCCGAGAAGAAGGGTGCTGGGAATCTGGGGTGGAGGGGCCCCCCCCCGGGTAATTTCGGGCGCCGGGAGAGGCCCCTTCCCCAAGACGACTTTGCAGGGAGGCCTTGCGCCCCCACCAACTTGGGGAGGAGGACGGTTTCTCCCCCCTCGCAGAGGCAGTTGGGGCTCTCGGATGTGCACCCCCCCGCGCTTTGGAGGGGCGGTAGAGGGCGCACGCTGCCCCCCCACCAAGGGCGGACCTTAAAACGCACCCCCACAGCCTGGGGGTGGCGGGGAACCAGGCGGCTCTGGGCGCACCCACCCCCTCGTCTTCCCCCGGGAGAGGCGGGGGCAGGAAGCGAGGGCGGGGGCCGCGCCAGGGGCTGTAAACACGGGCCCGGGAAGTGGGGCGAGGGGGGGGTGCGCGCTGCAGCTGCGCCGACTGGCCGCTGCCTCGGGGGTCGCCCCGCCCCGCCTGGCCCTGACCGGGGCCGCTCCCCCTCCCCGCAGGGCTCGTCTCACCTACCCCAGCAACTCAAATTCACCACGTCGGACTCCTGCGACCGCATCAAAGACGAGTTTCAGCTGCTGCAGGCGCAGTACCACAGGTGAGCCGGCGGCCAGAGACCCTGCAGGGGGGATGGCGGGGCCCCCCCACCCCCCCAGGCCTGGAGGGAGGGTTGTGGCCACTGGTACATAGTTATATTTGAAAAATGTAGGTAGAGAGCGTCCTATTACTTGATAGGCGCTGTCGTGAGCACTTTCTAATACTAAACTCACCGAGGCTTCAAGACAGCCCATTTCACAGGTAAGAACACCGAGGCACAAAAGTTGAATTATTTGCCCAGAGACTCATCTATGTGTGTGGCTTCAGAGTCCCTCCCCCCAGCCCCACCGCAACCCCCCTTGGTTAAAAGACCTCCCAAGAAGTTGGGGGATGGACTGACCCTCCACATCCCCACCCCCAAAAGAAAACATTCTGTAGCCTGTTAATATCTCTTTCTGCTCAGTTTTGGAGGAGTTCCTGGCGTCCTAATAGATTCTCAAAGGCGGCTCTTCCGCCAGAATTGAAGGTTCTAACGTTGTAAAGGGCTTGCCAAGGGCCCGAGCTAAGGGGGAAGGACCTGGTATTATCTTCATTTTACAGTTAAAGAAATTTAAGCCCAGAGAGGTTAGAGATTTTCTGGGGCTGCACAGCAGAGAAGTGGCAACTGAAGTTTGCAGCCAGTCTCTGGGTTGAAGAATGTAGATTCTTGAAGCTCTGTAATAAGGAGTCGGGGGGCTTTGCCTGGGAATTAGAAGGGAGTCCTTGGTCACGGTCACAAATCCCCACCGGGCCTTGGGCCCTCTCTGGACCTCAGTTTATCCGCACCAAGGTGTTCCAAGAAGGATCCTGGGTTTTCTCCCAAGAAAGAAATAGCGAGATATAGATATATGGGCAAGTTTTCAAAAATCTCACCTTTGGAGGTACTTACCGTGCTCCCCACGTGCTAAATACTGAACGGACATCCTCTGGTTCAATCTCCCTCGTTTTCCTGTTATTGCGCCCATTTTTCAGACAAGGAGACTGAGGCACAGGCAGTTGAAAGGCAGGCCCCAGGAACTTTGTTCGGGTCCGCTGGTTGGTTAGGGACTTGGCTTGGCAAGCTTGGCTCTTCTGAGCCCTTCCAGGGGATCCTTCCCTCCCCAACTGGCCCAGGCCCATCTCAGTGAGCACTGGGGCTGCTCCAATTCCATGGCCCCCGGTCAGAGTGCTGTCACCTGCTGTGTGACCTCGGGGAAGCCAGACACCCTCTCTGAACTTTGGAGTCTCCATCCACTGGGCCTGGGTTTCTCTCTGTACAGTGAGGGGTCCTGCCACATTGGAGGTACAGCCAAGATTTGTCAGAGCCTCAAGAAGAGCCAGATTTCAGAGTTTGGGCTGAAATTGCCTGATTTTTTTTTTTTTTTTTTTTTTTTTAATGGTGTCAACAAATAGCGTTTTTTAAAGAAAATGAGAGAGGGACGCCTGGGTGGCTCAGTTGGTTAAGCGGCTGCCTTTGGCTCAGGTCGTGACCCCAGGGTCCTGGGATCGAGTCCCACATCCGGCTCCTTGCTCGGCGGGGAGCCTGTTTCTCCCTCTGCCTCTGCCTGCCACTCTGCCTGCTTGTGCTTTCTCTCTCTCTGACAAATAAATAAATAGAATCTTTAAAAAAAAAAAAAAAGATTAAAAAAATTAAAGAAAATGAGAGAAAACAAACTCGTGCAGGGGACAGCCCACAGCAACATAAACTGTGGCTCATCTCTGAATCTGGGCCTATAAGTCACAGTCAGCTTTGTGGAGTGAAACGCCAGGCCCCTGGGAGGACTCTAAGATCAAATATTTATTGAGTGTTTACTGTATACCCGGCACTGTTTCAGATTTTCTTGTCTTTTTTTTTTTAAGATTTTATTTATTTATTAGAGAGAGAGGGAACATAAGCGGGGGGAGTGGGAGCAGGGAGCCCGATGCAGGGCTCGATCCCAGGACTCTGGGATCATGACCCGAGCTGAATGCAGAGGCTGAAGGACTGAGCCACCCAGGCGCCCCAGATTTTCTTGTCTTAATCCATTTCCTTCTCACCATCCCACCCTGGGAGGTGGGTACTTGGCAATGCAGAGACCAGGGCAAAGAGAGGTAGAGGAGTTTGCCTAAAGCCACCCAGCATCAAGGGGGCAGGGCTGACCTTTGAATCCAGTGCACCTGGCTCGAGTCCGCGCAGTCTGGCTCGAGCTTTCTAGGTCTTTCTCTGCCATCCTCCTTGGGGACAGGGGTGGGTAGGCTTTGAGAAATGGCCTAAGCTCATCCCTGCTGGGAGAGCCTGAGAGAGGCCAGCGGCTCCCAACAGTGGAACTTTTACCCCCTAGTACAATCAAGGCTTACGAGAGGGGCGGGGCCCCCTTGGAGATGCCTTGGTGAAGCCGACCCAGAGCCCTGCCAGCCAGCCTTCCACTCTCCACCCTCTCCGCCCTTTTGTGGTTTCTATTCCTTCCTCCCTGGCTGGATCGTTTTCCCCAGGGATTGGGACTGTGGCCTGGGAAGCCAGCCTTCTGGCTGTGTGACCTTGAGCCAGTTACTCAACCTCTCTGGGCATCCATTGCATCATCGGGAAATGAGGGTGACACCGATATCACTGATCTCATCGAGTCTCCAGACAGGGAAGAGTTTTCTTTGAGTCCCTGGCTGACCTGGGGTCTGCGTGTTTGCTCCGACTTTTGTTATTAGGGAGCCCGAGCCCCCCCACCCCCTGCACAACCGGGGACCTCAGCCCGGCCCCTGGTCCCTCTCCCCTTGTTCTTTTTCAGCCTCAAGCTGGAATGTGACAAGCTGGCCAGCGAGAAGTCAGAGATGCAGCGTCATTATGTGATGGTAAGCTGGCCTCCCGGTTGGTCGGGCAGGGCAGGGGAGGGGAGGGGGGCCCCTGACCCTCCTCCAGCCCTGGCAGCTGCCTGAACGCTGGCCACCTCCTGTGGGATGGACGAGGATTCGGGGTCTGCTCTCCATTCAGCTGGGCCCCTGGGGCCTGGCCGAGGCCGCCTTGCTGGCCTGGCCACCGGCCCAGGCAGTGGCCCCCGTGCCAAACCACCGGGTTGCAGCCCAGGCCTGCCAGGTCCCCCGGCTGTCCTTGGCAGCAGAGGAGGCGGCCGCTGTGTAAGCCAAAGCCAGGAACTGACTGGGGAGCAGCCGGATCCCTCCCTGCCCCCACAGTTCGGGCATCCCAGCCCTTAACCCCTCCTCGCCTGAGCTTCAGAAGGAGGACTCCTGGGGGGTGGGGGGAGATTGGGCGGGAAGCTGACATCCTTTGAGGTTGGAGGGAGGGAAGGGGTGACACCCGCATTCTTTGCCTGACATCTGAGACCCTGCCTCTGAGTATTACCAGAATCACTTGCTGGGATCCCTACCCACCAGGTGGCAGTTGCTACAGCAGCAAAGCCCCTGCCTCGGTCCAGTCCAAAGCCCAGCTCTCCCAGACTGTGGGGGAGGCAGAGCTAGACACGGACCCTCCTAGCTCTAGAGGGCTGGGGCTGGGACAGAGAGAGTGACCCAGGATGGGCGTATTCCAGAGTGCGGGGCCGCACTGCCTGAGGAAGGCTGTTTAGAGGATGGGGCATTGCAGCTAGGGTCTTGAAGAATGAGTAGGAGCTTGCTGGACAGAGGTGAAGAAATCACAGAAAGTCCTGGGAAAGAACTTGGCTTCCCCTGCCCCACCCCCAGGGATGATGGGGAGCCACGAGGGGGCTTTAGAGGAGGGGAGGAGGCAGGGTCAGATCTGGGGCGTGAGGAGGGGGGGCTGCTGACCCCAGAGCCAGACCCAGCAGGCTTTGTTTATCCGGATTATTTATACCCAGGAAGGCAAACTTCCCTGGAGTCTGGGGCCACCCGCAGACAAGACACATAAAGATAAAAGATTAGGAGTCCTGGAATGTGTGTTGGAGAGGGGGCTGGATAATTATTCTAGAAACCAGGGGAGGCAGGCCTGACTGGGGCCCCGAAGCTCCCCCCGGCTCCCCACAAGCGGCCCCACCAGGTCCCCGAGCTCCTGCTCCGGGCGTGGGTGCCTCCCACCTGCCCTCGTGCTGCCCCCAGCCCCGCCGTGTGTGTCTCTCTCCCTCTGTCACCCCCCCAGCCTTCGTGCACCCCCATTTCTCTCTCTTTCTCCCCACCACGCAGTACTACGAGATGTCCTACGGCTTGAACATTGAGATGCACAAGCAGGTAAGCACCCCTTTTCTGCACCCCCCCCCCCCCGCTTCCGCAACCCCAGACAGGTGGGCCCGGCCCCTTGGCTGCGCCCCAAGTCCAATCAGGCCTCCACACCTGATCCTGTTACCTTCCTAGCCCCTCCCCCTGTTCCTTCTCAGGCCTCCCTGGGAGGTTTCCATCCCCGAGGGGAGGGGCTGAGACCTCCCCCACCCCGCTGACCCCCCTTTCTGGCAGTGGGGGAGGGTGACATGCCAGGCCCCGGATTGCCCCTCACCCTCCGGCCTTGCTTTGCCCCCACCCCCACCCCCAAGCCTGGAATCCGTCCCGAGCCTTCCCTCTTAGCTGTGGGGCTGAGAGCCGGCCTCGGATCCCGCCTTGGCTGCCGACCCGGTGCCCGTGGGCTCTAGGTGTTGGTCCGACCCT
The DNA here is from genome assembly GCA_028534135.1 of Potos flavus. Lineage (NCBI taxonomy): Eukaryota > Metazoa > Chordata > Mammalia > Carnivora > Procyonidae > Potos > Potos flavus. The sequence continues at coordinate 1,250,061 of CM052898.1, read as the reverse complement.
GGGCCGAGTTGGCCTCTTCGTAGGTAGGACCTTGCAGGCCTCCTGGGCCGGTCGGCGCCTGCCCCCGCTGCGGGCCCACCAGGTCCCGACTGGGCCTGGACTGAGGCCTCCGTGTGTTACAGGCTGAAATCGTCAAGAGGCTGAATGGGATTTGTGCCCAGGTCCTACCCTACCTTTCCCAAGAGGTGAGTGGCGCCCCGGGGGGCTGCCGGGAGGAGGAGGTAGTTGGATCGTGAACTTGCCCCAGGGCACGCACCTCCCCTCTCTGGACCTCCCAGACGCAGAAGAATCCCCAGGTTGGACAAACCCCAGGGGTGCAGGGTGCTGGAGGGAGGGGCCTCACCCTGCTGTGGAATTCCCAGCGTGAGTGAGTCATTTCACGGGTAAAAATGTCAGATATGCCAAAGACTGCACCAAGATTCTTTTTTTCCCCCTTCTTGCTTCTGCTTTTTACCCTCCCGAGGTTTGCCTCCCAGGCCCTGTGAGCCACCTCAGGCCAGAAACCAGAGGCGGGGTATACGGGGAGGGTGCTCAGCTCGTGTATGCACGCAGACAGACACCCACAGGTGCAGCACGCATGCACACGCAGACCCCAGGGACACGCGCGCCCTGGGGAACCACGCGCTGAACTCTTGCTTTTGTTTTTTGGGATTTTGAGACTTGGTGTGAGGCCCACTCCGCGTTCCCCGCTCTGCCGTTCCTGCTCTCTGCCAGCTTTCCTGTCGATCATTCATCGTTTCCTCTTGAATCCCTGACTTTATCTTGGCGCCCTTTGGGTGACCTACGTGCTCGGGGACAATGCCAGAAGGACACTGAAAACCCTAGAGAAGGGGGTTCTTGGGGCCCTGAAGACCTAGACTTGTGCTTTCCTTTTATGACAGGGGCTTCCTGGGAGGCAAGGCAAAAAGGGAGACTGGCAGAGTCCAGCATCTGAGGGCAGAGAGATGAATGCATAGTGAGGGCTGTGGTGTAGGTGGCAGATTGCCCCGGGAGGGATTGCCCTGAACCTAGACTCTGACCCCCAACACTTCCAGAATCCACTGGGCCTTCCCCAGCGTTAGAAGGAGAGGAGCTTGGATTAGCAGATCTCAGAGCACAGTCTGCAAGCTCTTAGGATCAAGACTTCCCTGTCCAGTTGGGCAGGTTGTGCACTGTACATTTACTTTTTTGCACATGGCATTGAATAGGTCATGGTCCAGGGTTTCTCGCAGACTCACCCAATGGCGTTTTCTTAAGTATCTGGCACCAACCCCTCTGGGTCTTTTGTGAATCTCGCTTGGTGAACAGAAGCGGCTGGAGGGAGGGGTTTTCTGGTGGGATGGAAAGCCCCGGTGGGGGGTGCCTTCCCTGGGCTCTGTGCCTCAAACCCCCACAGAGATCAGAGCATACAGCACCTGGCTCCTCTCTTGACCCCATCCCCTTCCAGCACCAGCAGCAGGTCTTGGGAGCCATCGAGAGGGCTAAGCAGGTCACCGCTCCTGAGCTGAACTCCATCATCCGAGTACGTCTGGGTCCTGGGTCTTGGGGGTCTTGGGTGAGCGGGCGCGCGGGCGGGCCCCGGGCAGCTCACTCTTCCCTCCCCTCTGCCCTGCAGCAGCAGCTCCAAGCCCATCAGCTGTCCCAGCTTCAGGCTCTGGCCCTGCCCCTGACCCCACTGCCTGTGGGGCTGCAGCCGCCCTCGCTGCCTGCGGTCAGCGCCGGCACCGGCCTCCTCTCGCTGTCCGCGCTGGGCTCCCAGGCCCACCTCTCCAAGGAAGACAAGAATGGGCACGACGGGGACACCCACCAGGAGGATGACGGCGAGAAGTCGGATTAGCGGGCGGCCGGGCCGGGGAGGGTGGGGGGACACGGGAGACAGACACGGAGAGAGAGGAACGTTAGCGCAAGACACAGTGTAGCTCGGGATTGGCTGAACTTGGTAGTATTTATGGTAGCCGCCTGCTGGGGTCCTAGCCCTGCCCGCGCGCCACCCCTAGCTTCGCTCACACCCCCCGGCTCCCGGCCTCCCTCCTCCTCCTCTCCTTTCTTCTCTCCGTCCTCCCCCCTCCTCCTCCCCTGCAGCCTGAGTGGGCGAATACCCGCTCATTCCACACAGGAGGCAAGCTGAGGCCTGGAGGCACAAATGGGAGGCCAGGTCAGAAGACAGCAAAGCCTCAAGAAGCCCAGCACCCCTGCACAGCCCCGTTCTGCAAACGTGCACCTGACCGCGGCCCCCTGGGCCCCTCAGGGCGCGCGCCCCCCAGCCTCCCACCCTGGCTCTGCATGCAAACACCACTGCTAGCTGCCCCTTCCCGCCCCCCGGGCACCCCACGGCCCTCCCCCTCGCTCACCTCCTCTGCTAGTCCCAGGGCCCATGCCCACCTGTCTTCTCCAGGCCAGAGAGGGGGTGGAGACAGCCTAGCCGGGAGCAGGGGTGGGGGTGGCGGGCGGGCGTCCCAGAATTCCCTTTCTCCCCTCCCCGAATAAAGATGAGGGTACTCAAGTTGTCTTGGTTTTTATCATTTTTTTCCTTTTTCCAGTATACTAGCTTGTCTTTTAAGAAAAGGGATATTTAAAAAAAAAAAAAAAGACAGAAAAATGTTTAAAAAAAAAAACACCCACACCTGTGTCTGTATATAGCTTTTTAGACTGTCAGCTTTTGTTGTGTTCAGTCGTTTGATCGCTGCGGAGAGAAGGGAGAATGCTGTATCAAGGGTGGGCTTAGCTGTGCCTTTCAAATAAAGATGTGAGAAGGTTGGTTTGCCTTGTTCCTGCCTCTGTGTTGCGGGCTGCCGCCGCGGTGCCCCCCTTTCCAGGGGAGGAGGGGGCTTCCCTCATGTCTCAGCTCCCTCCTTACAGGATGGGATAGTGAGATTCCCCCCAGGGAGTCCGGCTTGCCAGCGAGGTCTGTCTCCCCACGTCGAGGCATAGACCAGAGAGGGTCCGCTGGAGGCTATGGGTCACACAGCCAGGCCCAGGTGCTTGAAGCTGAGCAGAGCTGACTTCTGATCCCCAGGCCAGAGGGCTCCTAAGTGGCGTTCTCTTCCCTTAGAAGATTTTAACACTGCAGAATCCGTCCCCACTGCCTACCCACAGAGACCCTTTATCCAGATCTGAGAACACAGACCCCCCCCACCCCCAGCTGAACCTGACCCTTGAGGACCTCTTGATGTCTTGATGGTCTCCATGCCACGGCCCAGCTGGACCACTTGGGGGAGCCAGAAGGGAAGGAGAGTCCCCCAGTAAACCTGGCACCTGGCACGGGGCCAAGAGGCCTCAGGCTGCCTGCCCAGGATATGGGGCGAGGCTGAGGCACCCGGGGACTTTCGAAGTCCAAGAAATTCTCACCTACCCCCCAATCTAGTGGGTTCCCAAGGTGGACCCAGGGCCCAGAGGTGAGGGGGTGGAGTGCTTACCTCTGGGGAGAGGGCACATCAGGGAAAGAGGAGAGGAGGGGGAGCATGATGGGTGGGTCCCACCAGCCTCCCGCCGGGTCCCACTCCACCTCCACGGCAACCGTAGCACCTCTAAAAAGGCCTGCGTGATGGGGGTCCCTCTCTGCCTAGCCTTTATCCTTGTGCTGAAAACCAGAACTCACCCAGGACACTGGGGGGAGTAAAACCTGTTACAATGCCAATGTCACACCCTCTTGGAAGGCTGTCTGGCACCCAGTGATTCCCCTCCTGGCTCCACCACCCCCCCAGTTGCCGTGCCCCTCCCGTCCTCAGCAAGGGCTCCGACAAGGGTGTTCGGAGCGGAGCCGCTGTCCCTCCTCCCCACTTCCCCCCACCGGAAACCACCTGCTGCCCATCAGCAGCAGAATGGGTGAGCTGACAGAATCATGCCTGGAAAACACTATGCAGCCACGAAAATGAGGAAGCCCCCGCTCTACTCGACACCCTGCGTCTCCCCATCTCGCCCACGGCACCCTGACCCAGAGAAGCCACGGACGAGAGCGCACGTGCTGAGCGATTCCAATTATATAAGGAACAAAATCAAGCCCAAGCGCCTATAGTGTCAGGTGTCGTGGGGTCACCCTTGGGAGGGGGAGGGGGAGGGGCCGAGGGGGCTTCAACGGGGCGGCTCATGTTCCATTTCTTTACTTGGGGGCTAACGACACGAGTGCATTCCCTCTGTAATCATCGGATGGTTCACTTAGAATGTGCGCCCTCTTGGGTGTGTCACATTTCAGTTTTAAAAAATCCTAAAAAATAGATCTGGGGGTCTCCATGGCAGCCAGTCCTGCTACTCACCCCTCCAATGACTCTAGACTGAACATCTTGCTGTTCCTTGCCTAGAGGCCTTTGCACATGCTGTTCCCTCTGTCCGGAACAGTGTTCTCTCTCTCTCTCTCTCTTTCCCCCTCTCCAGGGTAGTAATCCTCCAAGACTTATAGATGTCGCTTTCCTCAAGTCCTCCCCCGACCCTACCCCAAAGCAGGGGTCTGTGGTCCCTCCATCCAGGTCCCGTATGTCACATGATGGTTGCCAGCATGGGGCCTCCAGCCTTGATTTAAATCCTGGCTCTTGCTCTCACGGCTGGATAGTCCGGACAAGTGGCTTTACCCCTCCAGATCTTGGATTCCCTATCTGCAAAATGGGTATGATCTCAGAACACACCATTGTTATGATGATCAGATTATTTAATCCGTGGAAATGCTTCTAGCACGTTCACTCATTCATTCATTTATTGGGACCTCCTCTGAGCCCCAGGGACACGGAAGACAGAAATTCCTGCCCTCTGGCTGGAATAGATAACCAGGAAAATCCAGGATGTGTCAGCACGCGTGCTGATAGACAGCAAGACAGAGAAGGGATGGGGAGTGTTGGCTGCACTTTTTTTTTTTAATTTGCTCGTAGAAGCAACTCAATAAATGTTAGCAAATTTATTGAGGGCCGACCTGAGTTTGTACCCGCCTCAGACCCTAACTAGTGATTTGAGGCAAGTGAAGTCACTTGTCTGATCTCAGTTTCTGGGAAATTGTTCCCGAGAATTAGCAGGAAGCCTGCAAGGGCTCACAAGCTGTCAGCTGATGTTATTATTACTGATGTTGCTGGCAGATGAAGGGCGCCGTGGCTGGGTGGGGGTCACAAACCCGACACCCCCAAACCAGGGGTCTTCTACGGAGAAGGGGCGCCCTGCCCAGCCACGGAGGGTCTGTGACCTCGGGGGTCTTTCTCTGGGCCTCGGACCCCTCCCCCCAATCCTGCCTGCGGGGCTGGGCTGGGTCCCCCGAGGGTCTGGGGAGGGCCCAGGAGCCCCCGGTGGGGCGGGAGGACCAGAAGGTCCTGGGGTGCGCGATCGCGGCCGCGGAGCCGGGGCGGGCGGAGGGACCGCCTCCGGAGCCCCCTCCCCGCCGCGGCCTCCCGCGCTTAACGACCGCGCCGCTGGCGACCTCGGCTAATTGATCCGCTAATGGGCCCCGCGCCGCGGCCGCGCCTAATGAGGCGGGAGGAGGGGGCGGAGGGGACGGTGGGGGCGGTGGGGAGAGTGCAGGGGAGGGGGTTTGGGAGAGCAGTGCGGAGAGGAGGAGGGGGCGGTGGGGAGAGTGCAGGGGGGTGAAGGGAGGAGGGAGGAGAAGAGGAGGGCGCGGTGGGAGAGAATGCAGGGGAAGTGGGGAGAGGAGGGAGGGGTGGGGGCTAGGAAGGGAGGAAGGGGAGGAGGAGGAGGACAGGGAGGGGTGAAGGGTGGGGAGGAGAAGAGAATGGAGGGGTGGCGGAGGTTGGGCGGAAGGGAGGGGAGAAGAGGAGGGGGAGAGAATGGAGGGAAGGGACGGGAGGGGGTTAGGGGAAGAAGGAAGAGGAGGGGGAAGGAGATAAGAGGGGGACGGGAGGAGGGTGAGGATGGGGAGGAGGGAAGGTGGAGAGCGGGAGAAACGGTAGGGAGGGGGCAGGGAGCTGAGAGGGAGGGGCGGAGAAACTGGAGGAGGGGGCCCAGGGAGGAGAGGGAGGAGGGGCGGTGCGATCCCCCCAGCTCTTTGGGCACAGGACGTGAGGAGAGGGGAGCAGTGGGGATGGGATGAACCCCCCATTTCTGACTACCTCACCCCCTCTGACACCATCCCTTCAGGGGGACCCTGCTCCTCAAAAGCTCCTGCCCTTGCCCCTCCACGCCCCTTTGGAGAAGAGTCTTTTTAGCAGGGGGATCTGTGCGCATCAGGGGTGTGAAGGCCCGCCGCACTCTGTGCCTCGATTTCCTGTCCATACAATGGTCCTAATGTCCTCAGTGTTGGAGGCCCCCAGGTCTGAGCTGGATCCAGCCCTTGTCCCCATACACCCCTCCGTACCTCCACGGACCCCTAGGTCTGAGAGCACCCCAGCCCAGAGCGCTAGCCCTCTTCCTCCTCCTTCTCCTTCTGGTTTGAGCTGGAACTCCCCGCATGACGCACGAAATGGCCACAGTCCAGGCTGGCCAAGGACACCTGCTGCCTTCCTCCTTCCTGAGTCCTCTGGGGGCTGGCAGCTTGGACATAGTCTTGGGGGAGAAGCAGAAAGGAGCCCGGCCGCCAACCGACGGTGGAGTCTGAGACCTGGAGATGACATCACTCTGCCCATTTTGCAGACAACAAAACTGCCACAAATTGCTAAGGCCACAAAACAAGGCAGAGCCACGGCAGGTCCCCTGGCCACAGCTAAAGGAGCTCTTGGCCCCACTAGGGAGCAACCAGAAATAATCAGGAAGGCCAGGCAGAAGTCATAAACAGCTACACTTTGAACTTCTGTTGCAGCCCCAGCCTCGGGTAAGGGTTTGGAGTAGTCTGTTAATTTCTTCATTTTTGGGGGGGGACATTTATGTATTTATGGTGATTCATCCCTGCACCCCACGTGGGGCTCAAGCCCACCACCCGAGAGACCTAGAGTCACATGCTCTTACGATTGGCGCCCTATCTCTCAGTTACTTCTTGAAAATAGCTGTGGAGGAAGGACCATTTTACAGATCAAGAAACAGAGGCTCGAGACAGGTAGTGACTTGCCCAAGAGCACACCACCGGGAACCTGGTGCAGGGAGGCCCGAACCACAGGGTCCAGGATCTTGGCCATTCAAGAGAATGAGGAAGCTTCTGGAGCCAGTGCTGGAGGGGAGGGCTTAGAGGATGGGGGTGGCAGGCAGGTGAGGGTACAGCGGGAGGGGGCAGGGCTGAGGAGGGTGTGAGAGGTAGGTAGGGGTGCTCTGCCCCCTGCTTTGTGAAGCCTTCATCCTAACCATTCTTGGCCTCTTTTCCGTGCCTGGGGGTGACCAAGCCTTTCCCTCTGCCTGGAACACACTGTCCCCAGAGCAGGACACTCTGCCATGACCCCCACCAGCGCGCCCTCTCCTGCCGGCTCTATCTTCCCAGCATCGACCACTGCACACGACTTAAGTCAACAAATAGTCCCTTGTTCTACCCCCGCCCCCAGTGTGAGTCCTGTGACAAAAGGGATTTGGTCTGATTTGGTCATTAGGGAAATCTCCAGGCTTAGCATCGTGCTCGCACGCAGTAGGTGTTCAGTGGGGATTTAGGGAGCAAGAGAGAAGATGGCAGAGGAATCAGGCCCTGGGAGCCATGGCAGGTGTTGGAGCAGAAGAGGGACACACCCAGGGACACTGAGGGGCCAGGCTGGAGGGGAGACCGAAGCAGGGGCTCAGGAGGAGGCCTCGTCCTATTTAGCTGCTTTCTCACATGAGGAGCTGCAGGAGGGAACCCCCCACCCCCCGCACCCAACACGCCCTGCCCGCCAGGGACCCCTCTCCCCTCAGGGTCCCTCCCAGTATCTTTGCCCTTCGATGTGTCTCCGCCCTTGGCTCCGGGTGTCCCAGAGTGTCTGTCTCCCCAGTCTCTCTCTCTCTCTCTCTTTCTCACACGCCCCGCCCCCCCACCGTCCTTCGAGGTCTTTCTAGATCTCTCTCTCCTCCTTCTCTATCTCTCGCTCCTACTCTCCCCGTGTGCCCCCGGCTCTGTGCCCCCACCCCGCCATCCCCGCCTTGCAGCCGCCCCCCTCCCTGGATCGCCACCCCCCACCCCTCCGCACAGGCCTCTCCCACCCACCCCGGCCCCTGGGCCAAGTAGCTGGGCGTCAGCCAGGCCTTTGGAAGCCCGCCCCTCCCCCGCCCTTGACCCTCCGCCCCCTCTTCCACCCCTTCTCCCCCGCCCCTCCGCCCCTTCCTTCTCCGCCCCCTTCCCCCTTCCTCTCCCGCCCACCCTCCGCCTCCTCCCCCTCCTCCCCCGGTCCCCAGCGTTGCCTCCTCCCCGCACCCCACTCTCTCCTCCTCTCCTCCCCTCCCCTCCCCGCCTCCCGATCCGGGCCCCGGGGAGGGGCGGGGCCCGCGCTCCCTCTGCCCGGCCGGGCCTGACCGGGCCTGTCGGGTAACGCAAGGACGCGGCCCGCCTGGTTACTGGTGGCTTTCCCGGCCTCGGCCACGGGCGACCAGGCACTAAGTCTGGCCGACCGGGACGGCGGGGAGGGGGGTGGCCCCGGGGCCCCTGAACAGCAGCCGCTGTGAGCCCGCCCCAAGCGCCGGTGCTGTGTGACCTTGGGCAGGTCCTTAGGCGTCTCTGGGCTCGGCTGCCGCCACTCTACTGGCTTCCAAGCCAGAGGGACTGGCCACCGGCCTTTATTGGACGCCTGCTGTGTACTAGGCCCTGTGATGGGTGCCCAGGGACCCAGGACAGAGCTCCTCTTGACCCTCACGGAACCCACAGCGTCTAGGGAAGACGGATAACAAATAGACCAGCAAATAAGAAAATTTCAGAGAAGAGTCAAGTGCTACAAAGAAAAATCCAACAGAGGCAGGAGACAGAGAATGACAGGGGGCCTCTCTCTGCGGCTGTGACATCCGAGCTGAGACCCGACCCTGATGTCGACCCTGATGACGACCCTGATGACGGAGCTGCCAGGGAAGACGGGCAGGGGGAGGGAGGGTGCGGGGCTTCCTTCCAGCAGAGAGAAGGGTGAGGGCAAGAGTCTAGAGGCAGCTGGCAGTTTTGCATCCCCTACTCTGCAGGCCTGTTGTGAGCGTCAGACGCCAGGTCAAGGGAATGATCCAGGAGGCCCAGCGATCATGGCCGTGGGAGGTAGTGCGGTCAGCCCCTTTGCAAGATGAGAAGACTGAGGCCCATGAAAGGTCTCACAGCGAACCAGAGGCCGGAAAAGCAAGATCCAAATGCTCACACAGTCTGTTCCACACACACATCTGTGCGGGGCCTACTAGGGACTGGGCGGGCCTGGGGTCCAGCGAGGAGCCCCCCGCAAGGGTAGGGACGGAGGCAGGGCTCGCCGGGATGCCGGCACACGCGAGCTGGGGCCGTGCAGAGGGTGAGGCTGGGACTTGGGATGGATTTGAACGCAGGCCTTCAAGGAAAGTGTGACCTCAGGTGGCCACGGGTCCCTGCAAGCTAGATTAGCAGTGGAGCCCCTCCCTAGGCTTGCCTCTTTCTCGTCCCAACAAATACGGGGGGTGGGGGGGCAGGCCCTGTGTTGGGCCCGGGCCGACAGTGAAGTCATCAGTAAGCGTTCAGAGGAGGACGAGGCTTTACTGAAGGAAATGAAAGGAGAGAGGCTGGCCGAGTAGGAAGGTTGAGGGCTGCTGTAAGGCTAGCCAGACCAGGCCTCACTAGGATATGATGTTCCAGCCAGGACTGGAAGGGGGAGAAGAGTCGGCCATGATCCAGGCAGAGGAAAAGCCTGTACTAAGGTCCTGGGGCAGGACCTGGCCTGGTATGTTAGAGGAACAACTATGACGCCTGAGAGGCTGGAGGGGAGTGAGGGAAGAGATGAGGCAGGGAGGGGACTGCGGTCAGGTCATGTAGACAGAGCGGGGAGTTTGGATTTTATTTTGAGGCTGATGGGGAGCTCTGGAAGATTCTTGAGCAGAGGAAGGATGGGATCAGATCATATATATTTATTTTATTTTGAAATAAAGAAATATATATATATTTACTTTTTTTTTAAGTAAATCTCTGTTCCAATATGGGGCTTTAACGCAGGACCCCGAGATTAAGAGATTAAGAAGAGTCACATGCTGTCCCCCTGGGAAGTGTGAAGCCAGGGCAGGAGAGGGCCTTTGGGCCATAATGGCCGGACAGTGGCTACCCCCCATGGAGCGTTTACTAGGAGTTATTTTAAATACTTGATCAGCCTTCACTTGCTGGATGATTCTGTCCTCAACCCCAGGTCCGCTGAGCAGGAGACATGGTGGACTCCTGTGGCCCCCCAGAGGGGCCACCCTTGCAGAAGTAGGAGGAGGGGCCTTTCAGCTCATGGGCCTGTCCACCTCCCCCCACTTCACAGCCTGGGCGTGGCCAGAGGTCCCCCCGTAAGGTGAGGAGTCAGAGCCCAGGAGAAGACAACAGTTGTCCCAGCTTTCCTCTGAGTCTCCTTTGGGTTAGGGTGATATAAACGCACTGCTCAAATGAGGCAAACTCCTACGCATTCTGCAGAACCCCAGCCTCAACACCTCCATGGGACATCTAGGAAGCCTTCCCAACCTCCCAAGCAGGGACCTCACACCTGCTCTGTCTCTGCCCCCGCCAACAGTCCTGGTCCCTCCCTCCACCTCAGCCCTGACTACAGGGGGCAGAGAGGGTTCTGCTTGGTCTCCCCTGCTTTTCCAAACTTGGGGAACCCCTCCTTGAATCCCCAGCATGGCCTAGCCTGGCTGCTCACACGCGGGACAACCGAGAGCATTGGTTTCGAGAACAAGGCTTGTCCAACCATCTCCCTACACAGGTGAGTAAATTGAGGCCCAGAGAGAAGCCCACAAGAGTCTTAAGGTCACGGTGGGGGGGCGCTAGAAGCCCCGAGAGGGCTCCCCATGTTCCCAGGTGGAAGGAAACGTGTGACTCTTCTGACGGGGGCTCGCCGCCAACCTTGGCAGGAACAGAGGCTCAGAGGTCACCTGAGAGCCCCGGCCAGCAGGAGGGGACAGTCCTGGCTGGTGGCCCAGCAGGGGGCGGGGGGCGGGCGGGGGGGAGCAGCAGGCAGAGGTTGGCGAAGTCGGAAGCCAAAGGCTTGGCCTCCCCGAGGGAGCCGCTTTCCCGGCCCGGGTCGGATCAATGGGCTGTAATTATACCGCGCCGGGCCCGGAGCCGGCGGGGAGGGAGCGGGAGCTGGCAGGAGAGAGGCGGCGGGCGGGGGAGCGCGGGCCCGGAGAGAGACCCACGTTACTTTGATTGACAGCCCTGGCGGGAGCCGCGCGAAAGCTTCTGGGGATCGTAGTCTTTCCGAGAAGCCCGCTCCCGCCTCCTCTCCCGTTTGCGCTCGGGGAAACTGAGGCACGGGAACCCGCACCTCCCTCCCCTCCGCCTACACGTCGGCTCATCCCTCCCCCATCCGACCTGGGTACGAAAACTGACGCGTGCTGGAGGCCTCCAGTCCCGGGCGAGTCTCGGCTCCTCCCGGGGGGTGGGTGGGATGTGTCCAGGGTGATTTAAGTCTGCCTCGGTTTACCCATCTGTGAAATAGGGCGAAGGGCGCCTAGTCGGCCCCGCTAGCTGGCCGAGCTTTTGCAAGGTAATATATCGGACAGGGGGCTCTTGCTTTTAAGGAGAGACCCTCCCGGCTCAGGGGGTGGCTCGCTCCCCCGGGTTTTCGGATGCTAATCGAACTGGATCCCCCGCTGCCCCCCCAACAGAACTGAGTTCTGGCGTCCACGAGGCTCTCAGCGTCTCGCAGGGAGGGGGGAGCCACACTCTCCCTACCCCGCTGGCCGCCTTCTGATTGGCCCAGCCCATCCTAGTGCCTCCTGCCATTGGCTGCGGGTTTCTTGCTCTCCATTGGCCAGCGCCCTCTGTGACGTCACGGACCCATGTGGGAGCGCCGCGGGAGGATTGGCTGGCGCAGGCAGCCAACCACCGCGGAGAAAGGAATTTCCACAGTAGCTGAGGCGGCGAGGCTGATTTAAGGTGGTCTGAGCAATCCTGGGTCCCAGCGCTGCTTCTCAGCTTTTTCCTTTAAAAAAAAAAAAAAAAAACCCACATCATAAAAACCCAGCCAGGAACCGGGGCTGAGCCTCTCTGTCCAGTGGGAGGAGAGAGATCAGAAGCTAAGTCCCTTCCCCCATGTTGCAGCTTCTTCCTGGATGCTGCAGGTGGGGAAACTGAGGCCTACAGACGTGGGGCGCGAAGCCCAGGCAGGCAGATGAGTTAGCTGGGCGAGGCCTTCTGGGGGGGGGGGGTAATGAGAACGTTGTGCTAGCCTGCCCAGACTGTAACTCGCCCCGGCGGGTCATTCCCCTGCCTCCTGTCTGGCTGCGTGTGGCATTTCAGCGGGGTGCGGAGTCAGAGGCTGCCTGAGGGTCTCTCTTCCCACAGACTGCTCTCAGCTGAGTCTCCCCAAATTCCCAAAGCTGCTCCGAAAGCCGGTGCTCAGAGCAAACCATCTCCTCCTTCCTGGCATATCACACACAGGATCCTGTGCGTGTGTGTCCGTGTGTCCGTGTGTGTGTGTGTGTGTGTGTGTGTGTGTGTGGTCTTGTGGCTTCTCAGGCAATCCACAACTCTGTATTTGG
>CM052898.1:1212038-1237496 GCA_028534135.1 Potos flavus | reverse complement strand
GGGCCGGGCCCTCTCTAGGAGCCCAGTGTCTTCCAGCGTGAGGATGGGCTATAGAGTAAATACCTACCTGAACAGCCTTGCTCGCTGCGTGTAGGGGGAGATACCTTCTGGAGGAGATGCCTGCCGGAGATGCTTTGGGGCTGGGCCTTGAAGAAATGGCTTTGCTCCAGGCAGAGAAGGAGCAGGAGGGAAATTCCAGGAAGGGTAACCATGCAAGCAAAAGCCCAGAGGTGGGAGAGAACACGGAGTAGACGGTGTGACTGCTGCGGCTGGAGCAGGGAGAGTACGGGAACGGGGCAGGGAGGCAAAGCCCGGCCAGGCCGGTGGCGCAGGGCATCTGGCGCTAGCCCGAGGGTCTGGGGGTTTGTCCCAAGGGCCATAGGGAGCCATGGGAAGGTTTTAAGTGAGGGAGGGCTGGGCTCATAAAAGGAGACAAAAGGAAAAGCCGGGTGGATGGGGGAGCCAGGTAGCTTGAGCTCGGAGGGGAGAGGATGACGAGCTGGCACCGGCCGGAGGGGGGGCGCTGTGGGGATAGGGAGCAGGAGTGCATGGCTGGCGAAGGGGCGAGAAGAGGCTAGCTTGATGGGGGTCTTGGGGGAGCAAGAGGGACTGCGGGGCCCGGCAGGGTGAGGAACAGGCCTGCGAGAACGTGCTCCATCTAGAGACCTGGGGGACAGCCCGGGAGGCCTGGCACTTCGTGGAAAGGGTTTGGAATTAGGACTTCAAGACCTGCCCCAGAACCTGGACTTCCTAGCATTATAGACCCGTCAAACTCTTGTTTCTTAGAAGTTCCCAGCGGTGTGGCCAGTGGTTTCTGGCTTTAGCTGGATCATCTGCTGCTTTTCCCCTGGCATGCATGGCCTATTCGTTTATTGAGCACTTACTGTATGCAAGCCTCTGCAAAAGACAGGCTCTGCCCCCACACAGCCTAGTGAGGGAGACAAATATCGAATAGAACAACTCAGAGAAACACGATCACGTCAAAACGAAAGGAAATATGCTCTGGTGGGACCTAGAAGGAGAGAGAACAGGATACAGTGTTTTGAGAAGAAGGGAGTGGGACGAGAGAGCACCCCTTAAACAGGCCGCCAAGAGGGGGCTTTCTTAGGAGGTGACATTTGAGCGGAGACTTGAAGGACGTGAAGCAAGGGAACAGTATTCCAGGCAGAGGGAACAGTCAATGCAAAAGCCCTGAGGCAGACCGCTATCTGGGCTGTTGGGAAAACGGTGAAGAGGCCAGAGTGTTTGACGCCGAAAGGAGGAGGGTGAAGGCGAAGGCAGTTGGGATCGGGGAGGGAAGGGCAGGGAGCGGGTTTGCCCAGGGAAGAGGGAAGAATTTGGATTTTATTTTGATGGCCGTAGGGAGCCACTGAATACTCCTGTACAAACACACACACACACACACACACACACACACACACACACACACATTCATATCCTTGTCCTCAGGATCTCTCTTTCTCTCCCTGCCCTCCCAGCCTTCTAGTCTCCCTCCTACGTAAACCTCTTCCAAGAGGCCTCTCCCAGACGCCCCAGATAAGTAAGTTCCTCTCCTGCTCCCCAAACTCTTCCTTTGTACACACACAGAGTTGCCTAATGACCAAGCCGTGATCTTGTCTGGTCCCCAGAGCACGGAGAAGGCAGGAATGGGTTCTGCTTCACTCCTTATATTCCTGGTACCTGGAAGGATGCTTGGCATGTAATAGATGTTCAATAAACATCTTGGCTGGAAGGCGATGCTATTCAGCTCAGTAGGGTTTCGTACGCTTTTGCTCCCTCGCCCTACTGACACGGATGTGGGCATTAATATGAGGCAGGGGGTTCTTTCTCTTTTGTTCTCTGCTGCGCCCGGGGGGTGTAGAGCTCTGTCTGGTCCCTAGGAGAAGCTCAATGCATGCTTGTCGATTGACTTAACAAGGGACCTGAGGTTTTTCATAAGCAAGATGGGAATGAGAACGTCCCACCTCCGAGGTGAGTGTAAGAAATGCTGCCCGGACGTCTGGGGTCTATGGTGGGAGCGGAGCCTGTGACCTCGGAGACCTCAGTCTGATGGCAGGGGTTCCGTTCGCCATTCTCAATGGGAAGTCTGCCTTCTAGGGGCTCACAGTCCAAGAGGGGAGACAGCCCAGTCTGCTGGTGGTGGCAAGGGAAGCACCAAGTCTGATCTCTGGGAGTTTGCTTTGTGCCTGGCGGACTGAGGGCTGTTCAGGGACCATCTCATTTCAAAATAGCCGGTCTCTGCCATTTTACAGATGAGAATACTGAGACCGCGAGGGGGCTAGGGCTCTCCTCCCTCCTCAGGTGTCCGCACTGTGCTATTCCCGGTCCCCTGCGAGGCCGGTTTCCCGGCCTCCTCCGGGTCCTTAAGTCTTAGCCCACTCCCTCAGAAAGGCCATTTCTGACCCCGAACTGCCCCCAGCCCATCACGCTGCTCCCCAAGTGGACCCCTAGGTATTTCTGGGCTCCCTTGATTCTCTCTCTCGGGCCCTTTTCGGGAGGGAGGGGGCGACGGGGAGGGGGGTACGGGGCGCGAGCCTCAGTTTCCCCACCGGTCGCCGGCGCGGGGGGGGGGGCAGGATGGGTTCCCGGGGGCGCCAGCCGGAGGCGGCGGGGGCGCAGCGGGCGGGCCGGGTGGGCGGGCCGGGGGCGGCGGCGCCACCTTAAGGCGGCTCTGCCCGCGGCTCCCGGCCGAGCCCCGCCGGAGGGAGGCGGCTCCGCGCGGGGCCCGCCGCCCGCGCCTCCGCCGACACCCGGACGGCTCGCGCGACCTTCCGCGCCGGCCCCGCGCGCCCCCCGCCCGGCCCGCGCCCCTCGCGTCCCCGCCCCCCGCGCGCGCTCGGGGGGCGCGGGCGCTCCGGGGTCCCGGCCCCGCGCCGCCGCGCCCCCTCCTCCTTTCTCCGGGCGGCCCCCCGGCCTCTCCCCCACCCCGGCCCGCCGCCGCCTCGCGCCCCCTCCTGCTGCCCCCCCTGCGGGATCGTCGGGCCCCGGCGGCGCGGGGGGCTTTCGGATCGGCAGGATGTACCCCCAGGGGAGGCACCCGGTGAGTGGGGGGCCCGGGCTGCGCGGGGTGGGGGCGCGGGCGTCCGGAAGCTCAGACCCCAACGTCGCCCCCCAGACCCCGCTTCAGTCCGGCCAGCCCTTCAAGTTCTCGATCTTGGAGATCTGCGACCGCATCAAAGAGGAATTCCAGTTTCTTCAGGCTCAGTACCACAGGTGAGGGGGGGCGGGGGCGCGCCGCCCGGGGGACCCGGGGGCTCACCGGGGAGCTCGCCTGGGAGCCCCGGGGCGAGGGGCCGGCCGCTGGGGGCCCCGGGGCGCAGCCGGGCGGGGGCGGGGCCTCCAGGGTGCGCGGAGGAGCGAGCCCCCCCTTCCAGGAGCGAGGGACGGCTTCCAGGTGGAAGGCAGGTGAGGTGGATGGGGACACTCAGTACTGGGACACTTTGAGCCTGAGAAGGGGCGGGAAGGGACTGGGACCAGGAGGTGGGGCGGCGACAGGGAAGTGGGGCGCGGGGAAAGAGCCAAACGCATCACTTTGGAAAGTGGCCCAGAGGGGGTGTCCCTGCGTCTTCCGCAGGGTGGGATGCGGCGGGGGTGGCGGGGGTGGGGTGGCGGTAGAGGCAGGGCCCAGTGGGATCCCCATGCCCGGTCTCCTTCCCAGCCTCAAGCTGGAATGTGAGAAGCTGGCCAGTGAGAAGACAGAAATGCAGCGACATTATGTCATGGTGAGGGGCTCATCATTGCTGGGGCGGGCAGTGGGGAGGAGGGCTCTGCTGTGAGTAAAAGCACAAGGGTTGTGAATCCCCACTCACCCTGCCACTCCCGGCCTCATTTCCCCTGTCTGTAATTTGGGCTGGTTGGGATTCCAGGCTGCCTTTATGAGGGCCCTCCCAACTCTTACAAACAATGAGACAAGGATGTCCCCTCTCTCGGGCATCTTTGAGGGGCCAGGGTCTCTGGGCACCTCCTCCTGCCCCTCTCCCTGCTTTCTCCTCTGGGCTCCCACGGGGCCGGGAGGTTCTGTGCCCTGCTGTGATTCCCCCGGCCTGGGGGCTCTCGGAAGACCGGCATCCGACTGGCCCAGTAGACGTCCCCCATTGGCTTTTCCTTTGCAGTACTATGAGATGTCCTACGGGCTCAACATTGAAATGCACAAGCAGGTAACCGTGTTGGGGGGTCAGAGTGTCCAGTAGGAAGGGTGAGGGTCTTGGAGGTCCCTTTCAGCTCAGAGAGTCTGATGTTTGGAGATAGATCCTGATGGTCTGAGATGGACCTCCAGCTTCTGTTGGTGCTCTGAAGGATGTGAGATGGGCCCGAATGCTCTGAGGTTCTGAGACTCTTGTCAGTTTCTACGTGAGATTCGAGGTTCTAGGCTAGACCAGGAGGTCCTGAAATGGACTCCCGCGGTTCAAGATCAGCCCCGAGATGGGGCGCCGGGGCGGCTCAGTCGGTTAAGCATCCGACTCTGATTCTCAGCTCAGGTCTTGATCTCAGGGTCTTGAGTTCAATGTTGGGCTCCACGCGGGGCACTGAGCCTCCTTAGGAAAAAAAAAAAGATTAATCTAGAGAACCTGACACTGACCTCAAGGTTCTCTGATAGATAAGAGGGGCTCTGAAAGATTGCGAGGTTGATGGGCTCTTAGATTCTGTCCCTCAGGATATCAGAACGGCGGGCAGAGCCTAAAACAAGGTGGCTTCCGCGTAGGTGGGTGGGAAGAGGAGGGGCGTGGGCTGAGAGTGTGGGCTGCCTGGGGGTGCCTTTCTGGGTATGTGTGGGCTCTGCTGGCTCTGGTGTGGGCGGGAGGGGGCTGATCTGCCTGGAGTAGGGTGCGGTCCCATGGGTCCATGAAATAGACCTTCTTACAGGGCCCGGGTGGCGGGCCGGCGCTAGGGCCCAGTCTCCCCCCTCCCAGTGGGAACTCAAACCTTGTCCAGCACCCCTCCAACCCAAGCAGAAGCAAAGCAGAGGCTGACCCCACCCACCCCCAGAGCTCAATATGCCATCCCTGTCCGCTTCCCCACCCCGCTTCTCTCTGTTCGGCCTCTATAGGGCACCCCTGGCCCAGACCCTGTCCCCAGTGAAACCTCCAAGTAAGACCACGTTGTCTCCACTGCACTCCCTATTCGTCTGACACCAGACATGTGGGTTTCCGCACACGGAGCGATTCTCCAACTCCCGCACCAGCGGATGTCCAGCCTGATTCGGACGCTGGCCGGAGTCAGGGCAGACCCCAGCTTCAGGGCTCAGCCCCACTGGACTGCCCCTGTTTCAGATACCAAGCAAAAGTCTGGGTCGCCGGCCCAAACTTCTGACCACCCAACTCTATGTAAATTGAAGGTTCCCATAATCCCCACCTCGGGCTCCATAATTTGCCTGAACCGTCCCCAGAACTCAGAAAAGCAGTTGACTTACTAGGTTACCCGCTTATTACATAGGACGGAGCTCAGGAACAGCCAGACGGAAGAGGGGCAGAGGGCGGGGCACGGGTGGGGGCGCACAGCGTCCGTGGCCTCTCTGGGTGCGCCCCCCTCCCAGCACCTCCATACTTGGGCCCACCCAAAGCTCTCCACCAACTCTGTTAGGGGTTTTCATGGTGGTCTCACTGCATAGGCCTGATTGATTAAATCATCGACATCTTCGGCCACTGGTGATTAACTCCATTCCTCTAATAAAGGCAGGTATGGCTGAAAGGGGCTTAGTGAGAGCAGCAAATGACGCCCCCCCCCCAATCCCTTACCCATCACTGAGAAATCCCAAGAGTTTTAGGGGCTCTGTGCCAGGAACTGGGGACAAGGAGCAAAATACAGATTTCTTCTTATGAACCCACCACCACAAAGCCCTTCCCCGGAGGGTAGCGCGCTGGGGTCTCTGCCCGGCTGTGGCCCCAGGTTGCCGAGGACACCCGGAGAGAGCTGGCCTGGGAGGGCCACGCCCTTGTTTATGATGACCCCCAAGCCCATCTGAGTGGGGCGTCTGTGTGGCTGCTTCCTGGGAATCTGTTGATTGAATCTGGCGGCTGGAGGATCCGTCCCCGCCTTCCGGCTCACGGCCGCCCTGGGCATCTGCTCGGTAGACCGCTTGCTTCCTCGGCAGCCCCTCGGTCTGCCCCGAGCCTCTGCCTCTCTGGCTGCGGCGTCCCCCGCTCGCACGCCCCCACCTCCCGGGCTTTGCCAAGACTTCTTATGTCTGCAGTGGAGGGTCCGGACGGAGGGCCCCCCCTCCAAGCTTGCTCCCCTCTGTCTCCTGCCAGGCCGAGATCGTGAAACGCCTCAGTGGCATCTGTGCCCAGATCATCCCCTTCCTGACCCAGGAGGTGAGTGGGCCCTGCTGGGGCAGAGGGGAGCTGGAGGATTGTGGGAGGGCGGCCGACTCGGTGTGGCGGGCACTGGTTCCGCTGGGTGGCCCCAGGCTGGAGCAGGGGGCTTCCGGGATGGGGGGGGTGGCTGAGGGTGAGGAGTGGGGGCTCCAGTCCTGCCGCCAGGCCGCCTGGGTCCGAATCTTGGCCGCGTGCCCTTGGCTGCTTGCCTTGTCTGTGCCTTTGTGGTGAGGTTTAGACAAATGAATACGTGCCAGGTTGATACTGGGTGCTAAGTAAGCACCCGGTAAAAGTTAGCCCTTCTGTGTGCTCGGTGAAATCAGCGGGTCACCAAAGGACAAATACTGTCCAGTTCCTCTCCCAGGAGGTCCCTAGAGGAGATCCATGGTCCATAGAGACAGAGGAGATGGTGGGAGCCGGAACTGAGGGAGGAGATGGGGAGTCAGTGTTTTGTGCGGACAGAGTCTCCCTGTGGGGAGATGGAAAGTTCTGGAGACGGAGGGTAAGGGGGTGGTTATGATGACGACTCTTATGTATCTGTAGCCACAATAATAATTTTAAAAAGATAGAGCCAGGGCGGATGGCGTAATAAAGCAGTATGAACACCTCCCCGAGTCTTAAACATTAGCCCTAGTAAGAATTCTCCAAGTACCCGCCAGCCTCAGGACCTTTGCACCAGCTGTCCCTGCTTCTGTCTGGAGCATTCTCTCCGTAAGAGACGGGAGGGCAGGTTCCGTTGCAGGGGTATAAATGGGGGGCCCTCGTTGTGATGGGGAACAGGTGCTCATCTCGCTTTGGACCCCACTGAATCTGAGATTTTTCTGGAAGCTTGGGGTGGAGGGATATCCTGGCTGGACTGAGACTGTAGACTGTAGAGATGGTGTCTGAGGCCAAGGGTGGGGACAAGTTGGCTGTGGCGAGAAGGGCAACCCCGGGAAGCAATGAGGATGAAGAGATTAGGAAGTGAATAAAGTCACACACGTGGGCCCCAGCAACTCCATTCTAGGCCGGGAGTCAGCAAACCACAGCCTGAGGGCCAAGTCCCGCCCTCTGTCTGTTTTGTAAATAAAGTTTTATTGGCATGCCCTTGTGCCCATTCATGTTGATATCTACGGCAGCAGGCAGCAGCGTTCCGATCAAATGGCAGATAGAAAATCTGCAACAGGCTTGCAACGCTGAAAATATTTAGCTTGGGACCCTTTATAGAGAAAGTTTACCAACCCTCGGCCTAGACACACTTACACGCGGGTGTGCCACACACAGCAGCTTCCTGGTAGCATCTGACACGTCCTCGGTGGGAAAAGCCCAAATCCCCGACCTCGGCAGTGTGGATAAGCAGCCGTGTTTCTTATATTCCGACGGGAGCCACCAGCCACGTGTGGGCCCTTCGATATACATTCATGTGTATTCCGATTTAAATATATTACATTAAGTTTCTGCTGACGTTTGTATTAAATTAAATGGAACCTTTCGTTCTTCACTTGCACTGGCCAACATTTCAAGTGCTCAGTGGCCACGTGTGGCCTGTGGCTTCCTTATCCAACAATGCAGGTCGGGGACCGTTTGTCATTGCTCGAGGCAGGTAGAGGCGGGAAGAAGGACGAAAGGATGGGCAGAGGCACCAGGGGCTTCCCCGGGCTGCCAGTTTCTACTTTTTCACCCGGGGGCGTTCAGCTGGGAGCTGATTTAGACCGAGGTTCTTTGCTGGGGGCGCCGCTGCCCCAGGGCGCGCTGGGCAGTGCCTGGGACATCGGTAGTCCTCAGGACTGGGGGCGCTCCTGGTATGGAGTGGGTGGGGGCCGGGGATGCTGCTCAGCCCCCCACAGCGCCCGAGATGCCCCCAGAGAACGACCCCACGTCCACAGTGCCCAGGGAGATTCTGACCCATCAGCCCCGATTTATAATGACTCGTTTTCGCTGCCCTGTATATGCTTTGTTTTTTTGTCTTTATGTTTGTCTCACGACTTAAAATGGAAAAGGGGAGAGAGGGAAGAGAGACACCAAGTGCTGGGGACAAGGATGAGGGCGGTGGGGGCAGCTGGCGGTCAGAGGGCACTGCCTGGGCGGCCGGGGGCGGCCAGCTGACAGGGAGCCCAAGCACCCCCTTTCCGGTTCCCCCACCGCCCAGCATCAGCAGCAGGTGCTACAGGCCGTGGAGCGGGCCAAGCAGGTGACCGTGGGGGAGCTGAACAGCCTCATCGGGGTGAGTCCCCCCTGCCCCTCCCCTGCCCTGGGGACACCCCACCCCCGGGGCCCTGGCACCCATAGGAGCTCACGCTGGGGGTGCCGGGTGGGCAGCTGGCCTGGGCTCTGGCCGCCCCGGAGACTCTGGGGCGCCCTCTCTGCGCAGACCCTGCGCCGGCTCTGGGCTGCCCTGGGGCCCGGGGCACTGCTGGGCTGCGGCCTGGCCCTGGCCCACCCCTCCTCTCTCCAGCAGCAGCAGCTCCAGCCGCTGTCCCACCATGCCCCCCCTGTGCCCCTCACCCCTCGCCCTGCTGGCCTGGTGGGCAGCGGTGCCACGGGGCTGCTGGCCCTGTCCGGAGCGCTGGCCGCCCAGGCTCAGCTGGCTGTGGCCGCCAAGGAAGACCGGGCAGGTGGGGAGGCCGAGGGACCCAGAGGTGAGCGGGCGGCACAGGGTGGCACGGGTCAGGGGGACGAGGGTGGGGAGGGAGACTGGCAGGCCACCCTGTCCAGAGCACCTGACTCACCGAAGTGTGGGGGAGTGAATGATAGGGCCTGCAGGACCCGGGAGAGGGGGGTCAACTTTTCTCCCCAGTGGCTGTGTGTTCTTGGGCAAGTTACTGCCCGTCTCTGGGCATCTATCTAAATGGTTCGGGAGAGGAACAACCCACTCCTTTGCCGGGGTGTTGGAAGGAGAAGGGAGGTTCTGAGCTCTAGAGGGAGAGGGAGAGGGCTCTAGAAACTCTGGAGGGGTGTGCCCTCTGGCACCATGGGCTATGAAACCCTCATCTTTTCTTCTCTTTCTCTGTACCTCCCCTGCAACCTGCCAGTGGACAGAGCCCCGAGCAGGGTAAGTCGAAGGGCGTCCGGGAACCTGGGGGATTTTTGCTTTGTACTTACCCGTGGCTGAAGCTGGCGGTTCTGAGCTGATGGGGTCCTCATCAGACCGACGTCCGTCCCCTCTTTCGGCTGGGTCGCCTGGAGCCTCTTGGTTGTGGGAGATGCCCCTCACGCTGGAGTTTTATTGATGGAAAGTTTTCCAGCTTGAGTCTTTTTTTGCAATTGAATGAACGAATGCGTGCCTGCAGTAGCATTCTACCCAGCCTCCCATTCATTAACGTATCCATCATCCCTCCAGGATCATCTGTCAGAGTGCTGCCCGATCGAGTCTGTGTGTCATTTTTAAAAAAAAAATGTTTAATTTTGGGACAATTATAAATGCACAGGAGGTTACAAAGAAAAGTACAGGGAAGCCCCCGGCACCCTTTGCCCAGCCTCCCCCAGCGGTAAAGTCTGGTATAAAATATAGTCTTGAATGCAGGAAACCAGACACGGTGCAACCCCCATCCCCCCGCCCCCCAAGTTGACTCCGCTTCCTGCGTTTTTCTGTGTGTGCGCATGCGCCCGTAAGGGTCTACGCAGTTGCGTGACAATCCGCTATGTGATAGCAGGTTTTCCGGGAGCCCCACTTAAAAAGTTAAACAGAGGCAGTGAACTCCAAGAGTCTATTTTACTTCACGCCATGTATCCAGAATATTTCAGCACGTAAGGAACATGCACAAATTATTCACGGTACATGTGACGTTCTTGTTATGGTACCGAAGCTCCAAGATCCAAATGCATTTTGCTCGTAGAGCTCATCCCCGCTTGCGCCCGCGCTCCACAGGGCACCGCCATCCGTGGTGCCCACGACCACCTTGGGTCCGCCCTCTGAAGGTCCCATTTCGCAGATGTGAAGCTGGAGGCCCAGATCTTGAGAGCAGTGGTGGGGACCCTCCGTCTTGGCTGCGTCTGTCCCTCTCTGTTATATGTGACACGTATGTTCACGTATGTTCAAGTCCAAGTGGACGAGACGTAGCAGTCTGTGCCCCCCGCTCTGGGTCTTGCTCGTTTGATGGTATGTGTCGGGGACTAGTTCTCCCTTTCTCACGCGATAAACATCGCTCCAGTGGACATCCTTCACAGGAACACCTTTGGGGGGGACAAGAGGATGTCCCCAGCCTTCGCTCCTGCCGATGCCTCTGCCCAGGCGGAGATTGCCAGTTGCCCGCTGGCCCCGTTTATTTAATAGGAGACAGTTCCTCCAGGGAACGGGATGTGTAGAAAAGGGACTGTGTTTGTTTCCCAGGCTTGCTAGAACAAATTAGCCACCCTGCATGGCTTATAACGACACGAATTTATTGCATCCCGGTTCTGGAGGCTAGAATCCTGAAATGGAGGTGCGAGCGGGGGGCGGGGGGTCCTCCCTCCAGCGTTTCTAGGGAAGGCTGCTTCCTTGGCTCTTCCAGCTGCTCGTGGCGTCTGGCCATCCTCGGGGCTCCGTGGCTCGCGGCTGCCTAGCTCCGTGTCTACCCTGTCTCACGTGGCTTCTCCCCTGGGTGTCTCGTGCCTCCCTCCCCTTTTAAGGACACCAGTCCTGTTGCTCAGGTCCCACCCCGATCCAGCACGCCCTCATTGAAACCAATTACTTCTGCAAAGACCCTATTTTCAGATAAGGTCCCATTGTGAGCTTCTGGCTGGACACGTAACTTTGGGGGATGCTGTTCAACCCAGTAAAGAGACCGTGGCTCTCCTGGCCCTTGCCCTGAGCACCCCCCGGCCCGTCCAAGTCCCCTTTCCTAAAACGACTCCTGTCGTCAATTTCAAGGGCGACTTCTCCCGGGTGTCAGGCGTGCCCCGCTTGATAGGAGGAACAAATGGCTGTCAAATGAGACGTTCTGCCCCCCCACCCCGGGGGACACCAGGCCCTGTGTGGGGACATCTGTGGCTCTCGCGGCTGGGGGAGCGCCTGGCATCGAGGGAGTGGGGGGCCGGGATGCTGCTCAGCCGCCCAGCGCGCCCGTGGCAGCCCCGCAGGGCCGAGGGGGGAGACCCTGGGGTATGACGTGGGTTTCTCTATCTGCACACACACGGGCTGGCTCCTCCGGAGAGCACGGGGCGGGGGGGGGAGCACTCACGGCTCGCCGGGTCTTCCCAGCAGCCCTGGGGCGGGTGCTGCTCCCGTCCCCATTTCACAGCCGAGAACACAGATGCAGACAGGTGAGGCCACTCGCGCAAAGTCTCGGAGAAAGGCCAAGGCCACTGCCTCTCGCCACGCTTGCTTTTTTATTTTGGTGATACATGTGGTCGGCTTTCCACATTGTCACGTCTCAACTTTCTTTTTTTTGAGATTTTATTTTTAAGTAATCTCTACACCAAACTCGGGTCTCGAACTCACCACCCTGAGGTCAGGAGTCGCACGCTCTGCTGCCTGAGCCCACCAAGTGCACCCCCCCTTTTTTTTTTTTTAAGATTTCTACTTTCTTTTTTATTTTATTTTTTTAAGATTTTATTTATTTATTTGAGATTTATTTCTTCATTATCAGAGGTTGTGTAGTTGGCGTGTGTGGGCTGGCTTTGAGTCCTGTCTCGGCCCCTAATTCACTGTACGGCCCTGGGCCCTGTCTTCCCTTAGGCTCAGTCTCCCTGTCTGTACAATGGGATTAACCATCACTTGCCCACGAGCTTGCCGTGAGGTCAACGACTTAGCATCGAGTCCGCGCTTGGAAGGTCCCATTTCCCAGATGGGGAAACTTGGGGCACAGATCCTCATAACGGTGTTGGGGACCCTCAGTCTTGGCTCAGCCAGGATGGAGTCTGGGGCCCCAGGACCCTGACCCTTTGTCCCACCCGGCCCTTGTCTCTCTGCAGAGCGCGTCCCCCTCGCCCCCGGAGAGTGTGGTGGAAGAGGAGCGACCGGGCGGCCCGGGCGGCAGTGGGAAGCAGCGAGCTGAGGACAAGGATCTGTCGGGACCTTATGTAAGTGAGGGGCAAGCAGAAGACTGGGGTGGGCCCCCAGCCCGGCTCCTCAGAGCCTTCCGGAGCCCAGCTCTGGCCACGACTCTCACTCTAGAGCCTTCCGTAGCTCCCCAGTGCCCAGGGAGCACTAGGCAATCAGAGGGAGCCCTGTGGGGCCAGGCCCAGCTCTAGTTGCTCTGTCTCTAGCTTCGGGATGCCCAGGCATCCGTTTTCCCACCTCCTGGCTTCGGCACAGCCGTCTAGGATTCCCCCTCCCCCTGCCTCTCTGCTGCAGGAAGCTGTCCCCAGGGGGCCGGGACCCCCTCCCTTACTGGAGGAGCACCACGCATCTGTAGTTTCTGCCTCTCGCTCTGCAGGGGCCAGGCTGAAAGTGGGGGCGGGGAAGCACTTGTCCCATCTGCGGGGACAGCCTTAACCTGGTCCCGTCTCGGCCAATCCTTCTGTTTCTCAGAGCTGCCTTCGGTCTTCAACCATCACAACAGCTTGTGCTGGGTGTCAGCAACTCGGTTTGTTTTAAAGAAGAGAACTGGGGATGAGGGGTGATAAAGAAACGCCCCACCCCCCCGCTGGGAAGATGTGGCCTTCGGGCTGCAGACTTTGGTCTTCCTTTGCTTTTCGGCTAGACCAGAGGGCAGCACTGTTTCTCCCAAGGGCTGTGGGGAGCCGCAGGGGGAGATAGAACAGATGTGGGGCAGATGTTAAGAAAATCCCTCCAGGGCAAGCTTGGAGGACTACCTGGAGGGGGGCAAGGCTGAAGGCCAGGAGCCTAAGGGAGGGGATGAGGTCTCTGGCAGATGGGTAGACGAGAAGGACCATCCGGAGAGGTTGACTGTCTCCTTGGAGCAAGGGGTCTGGATGACTCCTGGGCTCCGGCTCCCCTCTCGCTGCAAGGGGCAGGAAATGGAGACCCAGGGAGGCCTGGGAGGCGCTCAGGGCCCCGCAGCAAGTCTTGGGTACTCAGCTCCATCCCCCTCATTTTTCTCCACGGGGGACCCCCCTCCCTTCCCCCTCCCCTCCCTGCACCCGAGCAAATGGCGGCCTTCTTTCTGAACCAAGCCAGTGGGCCTCTGAACCCCCAGAATCCTGGTCAGACCGGGGCTGGCCCCGGGTACGCCCCCCCCCCCCCAGGATGAGTAAGGGGTCGTGGAGGCGGGGGCACGGCCAGGGTAAGCTCTCCCCCACCCCTCGTATCCCCCCAGGAGAGCGATGAAGACAAGAGTGATTACAACCTGGTGGTGGACGAGGTGAGTCGGGGTCCAGCCTCTGACTTCTGGGACTCGGAGGTCTGGGCGCAGCGAGCGGTAGGTTCTCCCGAGTGTTGGGGGGCCCAGAGGGAAGGGGGGTCCTGGCCCCCCTCTGTGATGGCTGGGATGAGGGTGGCATGGGTGGCAAGTGGATAGGGGGACACCTCAGGCTGATCTCCTCCCTATAGCACAGGTGGGGAAACTGAGGCCCAGAGGACCCTGGGGATGGGCAGCAGAAGTGGCTTCAAGCCTTGGCTCACTGTGTGCCTGGGGGAGTATGCCCCCTTCTGTGGTCTCACTTTTCCCCATCTGTTCAATGGGGCACGACCAAAGCAAGCCCTGACGCAGCCCTTGCCCCCTGTGCTTATGGGCTGGGTCCTATCAGTCCCATCTTACAGATGAGGAAAGTAAGGCATGGCGGCGGGGTTCCTAATTCTCCCCAGGTGGACCGTGGGTGTCCCGTCTGGAGCGTGGGAGGGGGCTTGGGGGGGGGATACAGAGGGGCTCTCCTCCTTTGCCCACTTCATCTCCACTTAACACCACCTCCTCGAACCCAGGACCAACCCTCGGAGCCCCCCAGCCCAGCTACCACCCCATGCGGAAAGGCACCCATCTGCATCCCCGCCCGTCGGGACCTCGTGGACAGTCCGGCGTCCTTGGCCTCCAGCCTCGGCTCCCCACTCCCCAGAGCCAAGGAGCTTGTCCTGGTAAGGAGTGGGGGAGGCCTTGAAACTCACTTTATTCATCCCGGGGACCTGGAAACAGATGCCATGACATTGGACACGGAGCAGGGAGAAGCCAGCCAGGCTCAGATGCTTTGCCACCTTCCGAAACACCGCCTCTCCTCTATCCGAGTATCTTTCCCAAGTGGACTGGCTCTGTGGGACCTAAATACATAGGAAAAGACCACTCACCATCTTGTGCAGAACCTAAGCATCTCTTGCAAGAACTAGGAAGCCCCTTGGAGATGAACACAGGGAGCTGGCGGAGGGAGGCTCTTGAGGGCCACTCCAGCCCCGCAAGTGGTACAACCTTTTGCTGGAGACACACGAGCCCCACCTGAGCTGTCATCCCTGTCCCCGAAAAGCAAGAGGATTACTATGGGAACGATCTTCTCAGTGCCAGGTGTAGGAACCCCCCTCAAGAGCTCACCCCACCTAGGCGTTCACAGTCAGGGTCGTTTGTCCCGCCCCCTCCCTCCCCCAAATCTTCCCCAGACCCCTGCCCTGCACTTACCCGGAGAGTGCGTCGGTTTCTAGGCCTCCCCTCCCTGCAGGTTGCTATGGCAACCGCAGAGGCTGGGGCTCCCGCGGCATCTTCGGTGACCTCCTCCACTCCGGGAGACCAGAGGGGGAGGGGCAGCTCCGTTCTCCCGGAGAAGCGCCCCCCCCCAAGGCCTCCCTGTCCCACGTGGTTGCCACCCACTCCCGGTCGTGGGCGTGCGCGTGTGGCGGGCACGAAACGTGGGATTGTCTAGGGGAAAGACGGGACAAGGATGGCAAGTTCCTTGAAAGGCCAAGGAGGTGCAGCAGAAAGAGGGCGGAGCGGGGAGCTGGTCCATGGAGGCCCGCTTCCCCTCCAGAGAGACAGCTGTGGGGGGCACAGCCCGCCCCCGGGAGCAGGGTGGGGCGCACCAGTACTGGGTGCTGGTCCTTCATCTGGGAGCTCACCTGCCCCAGGAGTTTCCCATTCCTGGGCCCCAAAGGACGGAACAACCCAGATTCCTGTCCCCTTCTCTCCAAGCCCACTCCCTGCAGGCGGGCCCCTGCTCAAGGCCAGTCTACACCCGCACTCCTAAGCGGGTACTTATCAGACACGAGCACGTCCCGGCAGCAGGTGCGGGCTCCCCTCCCCCGCCCGTGCGCAGCCCTGTGGGCGGACCCCGCGCCCCTTCCTGCCCAGACGTGCACCCGGCACTCCCGCGTGCAGACCCTCGCGTGTCCCTGTGCTCAGGGGATCGGCGGAGGGGCCCGCGACCCTGAAACCGAAGAGGGGCGCTGCTCGGTGCCCTGGCCTCGCTCAGATGTGCCCGCTCCCTCCTCCCACCTAGTTTCTCACCCCCTCGTGCGTGGGCTGCAAGGTGCCGGCTGCCAGCGGGGTGACCAGTCCTGACCTTTTTCCCCAGAACGACCTTCCTGCCAGCACTCCTGCCCCCAAGTCCTGCGACTCCTCCCCGCCCCAGGATGCGTCCACCCCCGGGCCCAGCTCAGCCGGTCACCTCCGCCAGCTTGCTGCCAAGCCAGCGCCTTGCACGGACAGTGTTGGTGAGCGTCTGCTGGGGCCTGTTGGAACAGGTCTCTTCCGGGTGCCGGGGGGGTGGTTCTAGAAAATGGTAGGGAGTCGGGGAAGCAGGAGGTTTGAATCCAGCTCAGGCACGGCCTTGGCCCTTTCCATGCCTCTGAGCCCAATGCCGACCCCCTCTGGGCCTTGGTCTCCTCACTATCTAGGCTTGACAGGTGGGGA
This sequence comes from Potos flavus, assembly GCA_028534135.1. Classification (NCBI taxonomy): domain Eukaryota; kingdom Metazoa; phylum Chordata; class Mammalia; order Carnivora; family Procyonidae; genus Potos; species Potos flavus. The sequence goes on along the minus strand of CM052898.1, from coordinate 1,221,496 downwards.
AACTGAGGCCCAGAGGGGCAGTGATTTACTCAAGAGCTTTAGTCTAGTGCACTAGCAAGACAGGCTTTGGAGTCAGGCAGCCTTGGGTTGAGGACAGCCTTAGCTACTCAGGTGCTGTGTGACCTTGGGCAAGTGACTCAACCTTTCTGAGCTTCATTAACATAGGGATGACAGTGTTCTCCTTCTCTGTGTTATGGCCAAGCCTTGTGCTGGTCTTGGGGTCCCAAAAAGAAATCAGCCCTGGAGCCTGCCCTCGAGGAGCTCCCAGACGGTAGGGGAGGAGACTCAGACCCCAAAACTCCCAGCCCTGTGTGATCGTGGCTCGGCCAGAGGGAGGGAACCAACTTGGGGAAGGTTAGAGGTGAGGGCTGGGTGAGGAGGCTCAGTGATGTTCCTGAGATATTGCTGAACATTGGGTCTGGGTTTTGAAGGGTGAGTAGGAGTTCAGCAACTGAGGAAGGAAAGGGAACAGCATGTCAGCCAGAGGGAACAATATATTCTCAAACATCTGGAAACATGAAAGGGTGTGGTGGATGCCAGACCAGAGCACAGCAGCCCTGAATGACCGGCGAAGGCCGCGGATGGCTGGATCTGGGTCCGAGGTGTCTGAAGACCTATCTTTGTCTCTTCTCACTCAGCCCTGAGGAGCCCCCTGACACTGTCCAGTCCCTTCACCACGTCCTTCAGCCTGAGCTCCCACAGCGCCCTTAATGGGGACCTCTCTGTGCCCAGCTCCTACGTTAGCCTCCACCTGTCCCCCCAGGTCAGCGGCTCTGTAGTGTATGGACGGTCCCCCATGGTGAGTCCTTGGCGTGGGGGCACCAGGAGGTACCAGCAAGGGGCCGGGAGGAGAAACCGCTTGCATAAGGAGAGACAAGGGAATAGGGAAAGGGATGGGAATGCGGCTTGGCAAGAACATGTGCATGTGGGAAGGTGATCTAAGGCTCTCAGTAGCCCACAAGCTTAATACAGATAAGCACCTGGAAGAAGCAACAGCGAGTAGGCTACATCGTAGGGAGCAGAGAGCCCCAGCCCCGGGGCTGAGGGTCCTATTCAGGGTCCTTCTGACTCTGGGGTTCTAGGATTCCCTGGGCAGAGACTTTGGGGTTCCCTCAAGTGAAAGCCTCCGCTCTTCTAGCTGCAGTGTGGTGGAGGACAGGGCGTCTCTGGCCTCCTGGGGAGGGACCGATGAACAGATTGGGGATCCTCTGATAAACAGAGAAATATGGAAGGTGAGCCTGGGGGAAGGCACAGGTGGGCTTGAGTCCCCTGCCCTGTGACACCCCGTCTGGCATTTCAGCAGATGGCATTTGAGTGTCATCCGCATCTCCGAGGGTCATCCATCTCCTCCTCCCTGCCCACTATCCCAGGCGGAAAGCCGTGAGTATTGGCTTGGGGCTCCCGTTGTGGGGTGGGGGCTGGGGTTCCCCCGCTGCCTTTCCAGAAGGTCTCTTTGAGGAGCTCTCTGGAGAGAGAGAGGTGTGTAACAAGCAAAATGCTGGCGGGGGGCGGGGGGCGTATTTTGCCTTCCCTGCCCTCACCCCAGGACATTTGGCACGTCTGGTGATATTTGTGGTTGTCACACTCACGTCTGGCCCCTAGTGGGTGGGGGCTGGGGGTACTGCTGCCCACGGTGCATGGACCCAGAGATGGACCCAGCCCCGAGGACCCAGGAACTTTCTGCCGCGGTGGGAATGTCCTGGACCTACAAGCCGGCCAGTGGCTGCCATCGACGTAGGCCACCTGTGGCTCCTGCCACTGAGGAACTCAAGTTGTAAATGTATTTACATTTAATCGGCCCCCTGTGGCTGGTGGCTCCTCCTGGGTCCCATTCTCTGGAGCTCTCCGGCCATCTCCCTGGGTCCTCTCTACTCGGCGCTTACTCAGTGCCTGCTTACCAGGCGCCGGGCGGGGCGCCGGGCGGGGGCTAGGACCCCCTCCTCTTTTGTACCACGCTGACTGTCGGTCACCCGTGATCACGGGGTTCCTTCCCCAAACGCACGGGTGCACCGGGCAGGGGAAGGGAGGAGGGGGCGAGGGCGCGGCGGGCGGGCCCCTCCCCGCGCGTCACGGCCCTCCTCCCGCTGGTCCGGCGCAGGGCCTACTCCTTCCACGTGTCCGCCGACGGGCAGATGCAGCCGGTGCCCTTCCCGTCGGACGCGCTGGTGGGCGCGGGCATCCCGCGGCACGCGCGGCAGCTGCACACGCTGGCGCACGGCGAGGTGGTCTGCGCCGTCACCATCAGCGGCTCCACGCAGCACGTGTACACGGGCGGCAAGGGCTGCGTGAAAGTGTGGGACGTGGGGCAGCCGGGCGCCAAGACGCCGGTGGCGCAGCTCGACTGCCTGGTGAGGGCGGGGCTTGGAGGCCGGCGGGGCGGGGCTTTACCCGACGGGGGCGGGGCCCTGGAGTCCGCCGGGGCGGAGATTGCCCGTCGGGGGCGGGGCTCGCGGGCCAGACGGGGCGGGACTCGCAGCCTCCGAGAGCGGACCTGGCGCCAGAGGGCCAGCTCTACACCCTCACTTCTCTTCCGTCCCAGAACCGGGACAACTACATTCGTTCCTGCAAGCTGCTGCCCGACGGCCGGAGTCTGATTGTGGGCGGCGAGGCCAGCACCTTGTCCATCTGGGACCTGGCGGCGCCCACCCCGCGCATCAAGGCGGAGCTGACCTCCTCGGCCCCCGCCTGCTACGCCCTAGCGGTCAGCCCCGACGCCAAGGTCTGCTTTTCCTGCTGCAGCGACGGCAACATCGTGGTCTGGGACCTGCAGAACCAGACCATGGTCAGGTGGGCGGGCCCCCCACTCCCGTGGGTCCCTCACCCCCACCCCCACCCCCTTGGCTTGTACGCTGTAGGAGGCGGAGGAGTGGCCTGCGAGGGCCCGGCTCCACGACGACGGACGCCTGGGCCCTTCTTCCTGCAGGCAGTTCCAGGGCCACACCGACGGCGCCAGCTGCATCGACATTTCCGACTACGGCACTCGGCTCTGGACAGGGGGTCTGGACAACACGGTGCGCTGCTGGGACCTGCGGGAGGGCCGCCAGCTGCAGCAGCACGACTTCAGCTCCCAGGTGCTGCAGTGGGTCGGCTGGGAGGGCCGTAGAAGTTTCAGGAGTCCGGAGACCCCTCCTCTCCACCCAAGGCACTCACTACCACAGGCCGAGTGGGACCAAATACCTGCTCTCTGTCCATCGGAGGAAACCACAGGCCTTCCGCCTTAATTCTCCAGGGACAGATAGAGGGAAGCACAAAGGAACGGATTCATTTTAAGCTGTGGGTCTACTAAGACCCTCAGATCGCTTTCCCAGATGCTTATGCCAAGCCACTCCCCCATTCCTCCCTTTCTCCTCTTGGCCCTATGGAGAGTTCCTGACCACCCCCTGGGGCTCGCCATAGGGGAGCCACTGATCTGGGGGGACAGGTAGAGGTTGACATGGGAGTCAGGCAGAGAGGTCTCTGTTGAGGGCATTGTGAGAGTCCGGGCTGAAAGATGTAGTGAAGGGGCTGAACAGAACCACGGGGCTTCTCAGGGCTGAGCAGAGTCACCCAGATCCTCTCTCCCCCTGCCTTGGGGGCAGGGCGTGAGCTCGTTGGCCTGACTCTAAGGCCTCCAGCCTCTAGTCTCACACCCGCCGTGCCCTGCCACACCTCTAGACCTCTCCACTGACGGTTGGTTCCCTCGAGCTGACATGCTTTCCCCTTCCTTTTGCCGAATTGCTGAGCTCCTATTCATCCTTCAAAACCCATCTCCATGTTGCCCCCTTCCTTGAAGCCTGGGGGTAGCTAACTCCCAAACTCTTTCCGTTCTACCTTCTCTTCTCTTTAGCTTCAAATTTGCTTTGATAAGGAAGTCGGGGGTGCAAGTGGGTATAGTGGCCCGTCCCTTGTCCCTGAGACTTAGATGGGTTGTTCCCTGGGGATCCCATGGCGAGTATCTCCCATCGCGCGGGGCCCCTGTCTTTGTACAGGAACGCTTCTGTATGGCCAGGAGAGAACTTGTAAAACCTCCCAGTCCTCCCTCAGCTCTCAGTTTGTGGTTCTTCCCACAAGTGTCCTGTCAGTAGGACTTTGAGGAGTTTCTGGTGGAATAGGGCCCTGTCCCTCCCTGTGCCTCCCTGGGGCTTGGTTGGGCTCGGCATGGTGAGGCCCCTGAGCCCTTTCAAATCAAAGTCAGAGGACGTGTTGGCGAGCGGGGAGAGCTCCAAGCCGGGAGTCCGAAGGCCCAGTCCTTCATGGATCCATGACCTTGAGCTTGCTGGGGTCTCAGCTTGCCTACCACCATCTGCTCATGGGGGGGGGGCGACCGTCCTCACCCGGCTGCCCGCTCTCCCCGCTTGCCTCCCTCCCGGAGCTGTTGTGCGTTCCGAGCGGATAATGGATGTGAGGCCCCAGGGTTCCGTGTAATTCTGATTAATATTAATGATTCGACATGCAGTTGCCTGCTGCTTTCCAGGCCCTGGGCCAGCGGCCTCTCCGTGCGGGGCTGCGGCGGGAGAGCGCTGGACCTCTCCCCACCCCTCTTGGGCGTCCTCCACCCCCGGAAGGGGGTTCCGATCTCCCGTCTTCCCTCTGCACCCCCCCAGATCTTCTCCCTGGGCCACTGCCCCAACCAGGACTGGCTGGCCGTGGGCATGGAGAGCAGCAACGTGGAGGTCCTGCACGTCCGCAAGCCCGAGAAGTACCAGCTGCACCTTCACGAGAGCTGCGTGCTCGCCCTCAAATTTGCCTCCTGCGGTGGGTCTCTGGGCTGGGCAGGGCTCCAGGGCGCTGGGGCGGGGTTGCCAACGCACAGCACACCACAGACAGCCTGCGCGACAAAACACAGGCAGCCCGGCGGAATTTGAATCTTAGCAGATCGTTTGTTAGCCTAATTTTTTCCCCAAGTATTGCACTCGTTTGTTCGTGCAAATAGATCCTAAATAGCAGCATGAGATATACTTACACTTAAAAAAAAAAAAAGCCAACCGATTTTTAGTATAAGTATGTCCCAAGGATTGCCCAGGACACCACACATACTAAAAATAAATGATAAATCGTAAGATACGGTGCATCTGCTCTAAAAGCGATTTATGATTTTTTCTGAGATTTAAACGTAACCGGACCGCCCAGATTTTATCTGGCCACCCTCTCCTGGGGGCTCCCCCTGCTCCAAGGCCAGATAGACCCCCGTTGGGAGGGCGGAGGTGCCGGAGCGGGAGTGGCCAGCCCCCCGGTTGTCTTCAGTCCCTGCCTCCTAGAACTCGGCCGCCTCCCTTCCCCAGGACGCTGGTTTGTGAGCACTGGGAAGGACAACTTGCTTAACGCCTGGAGGACGCCGTACGGAGCCAGCATTTTCCAGGTACTGCGGGGCCGGGCGGGACGCCATGTGCCCAGGGGCCCCCGGGTGGCCGCGCTGGTGGGCAAACCGCAGAACTTCCCCGGGGTCCTCCAGTGCCCCCCCAACCCCAGCCGGCAGGCTACTAAAGCAGGGTCTGCAGACTGTGGCCCGCGGGCCGCATCTGCCTGCAGCCTGGGTTTGTTGTTTTTTTTTAAATTTGTGTATTTAATTTTTTAAGACATATAAAATTTGCCATCTTAGCCATTTTCAAGTACACTGTTCCGTGGCACTGTGTGCACAAATACTGTCGTGTGACCCACCCCCACCTTCCGTCTCCAGAACCTTCCATCTCCCCACACAGAGACTCTGTCCGCACGAAGCACGGACTCCCCACCCCCCGCCCCAGCCCCGGCTCCCACCCTCTCCTCTCTGTCTGCGTGGACGGGACTCCTCTGGGGACCTCCTGGGAGTGGGGTCCTGCGGGGTGTGTCCTTCTGGGTCTGGCTGCTCTCGCCAAGCCCAGTGTCCTTGGGGTCCCTCCACGTCGTGGCAGGTGTTGGGGTCCCTTCCTTTCCGAGGCTGGACCGTGTTCCCGCGTGGCGACGGACCTAGCGCTGTGTATCCATCTACCTGTCGGCGGAAACGTGGTTCGCTTCCATGTTTCGGCTGCCGGGAGCCCTGCTGCCGTGGGCACCTTGGGACAAACCGCCAGACTGTTTCCCCAAGTCTCCACCCCACCGGCAGCGCGTGAGGCCTCAAAACTGTCCACATCCTCACCGACACTCGTCAGGGTGTCTGTCTTGGTCCCAGCCCTCCTAGTGGGTATGGGGGGATTTCTACATTTTTTAAGGGCAGGAAAACAAAAGGGGAATCATGTGACATAGATTTTTTTGGCCTCTGGACTTGTTGGCTAGAGACTTCCCTGGGCCTTTGGCGAAGCCTGAGGACTTCGTTACAGGGAAGGTTTGCCGCTGCTGGTCCTTGTGCCCTAAGCCTTAGCTAGCCCTCTGCGGTGCTGTGTGGCCTCAGGCCCGCCGCACATGCTCTCTGAGCTTCCCACAAAAGGGCAAGGCTTCGGTTCTATCCCTCTTGGGGTCAAGAGCACAGAGGTCCTGCCCTTCCCAGGAGCACTGTCACTTGTCCAGAGGCTCGATTCCGGTGGACCTTTTTCTGGAAAAATGTGTCACCCTCCTTCCCCCATCATCTGTCCCCTGACTGGGAGAGTCCTGGCCCCCCACTGCAGGCTCCCTTAGCCCGAGTCCCGTCTTGGCCCAGGCCTTGACCACAGGCTCATCCTCGGGGGCAGGCCTCACCCAGTCGCCCTGCCTCTTCCCTCTGAACATCGTTCAGGGCCCCGTCTCACCTCCCCCTTCTCGCCCTCTCCCCATCCCTGCCCACAGTCCAAGGAATCATCCTCCGTGCTGAGCTGTGACATCTCCGGAAATAACAAGTACATTGTGACAGGCTCAGGGGACAAGAAGGCCACCGTGTACGAGGTGGTGTACTGAGCCCCCCCAGCATCTTCCTGCGCCCCTGGCCTGGCTCCTGGGGGGGGGGCGTCCTGGACAGAGACCCCGACACCCCCTCTCCATTCATACCTGTGAGTGCTGTCTCGTCTGCCCTCTGGCTGACTCCCTCCCATCTTCCCTTGCTGGACGTGGGGCTGGACGGGCAGGTAGACTTTGGGGAAATAAATGTATTTATCACAACTGCCTTTCTGTCCTGGGCTGGAGAGCCAGGGACTGTGGCTTTTCTTGGGCACCATTACCGGGGGAGGGCTGTGTGGCTGCGGGTAAGTGGCTTTCCTCCTCTCAGACTCCTGTCCCTTTTCTGGACGATGAAGGAGCTCGTCTTACATGAAATAGCGCCGGGTCTGCCGTGAGCAGCAGGTGTGGTACAAGGCACCACGGCTTACGGGACACCCGCAGACCTCCGCGGCTGAGCACGACAGACCCTGATCGCTCACGTGTGTCCCTGTGGCTGGGGGGGCTCGGCTCCCGGTAGACCCCCAGGGCTCCAGGATGTGGAGTCCCTGCCCTCACGACATAGAGCTTCGGGGTCCAGCGTCGCAGGCGAGAGGAGGTCACACAGGCGCTCGGGGCTCTGGCCCCAGAGAGAGCTGCCTGGACCTCTTACTGCCAGCTCTTTGGACAGACATCCCCAGACGCTGCGCGCGTACACAGGGCTGGGGAGTATAGTGGAGCACATGGCTCTTTGGGGTGCTTGCCTTTGAGACCCACGGATAATTCCTGGGAGCCTGGTGCACCAGGATGCCTAGCTCACCCTGCGGTACTGAGCAAACACCACAGTCCCAGAGGAGGGGATGGTAGACTGAGCTGACAAGGAGAAACAGCCATTTGTGGGGGGGGGTCATGCAAGACTGTGAGAACCGAGGGAACAGCATGTGCAAAGGCCTGGAGGTGAGGAGCGTGGCCAGGGGGAAACCAGGCGGGCAGGGTACCCCTCCTCCTCCGCTGCAGGGAGAACGGGGCTGAAGCAGGACAGCCTGTGGGAGGTGGGCTAGCCTGGGGGCGAGGTGTCAGCCTGTGGGCGGGGCCAGCGGGGAGGCAGAGGAGGCGGGGTGCCAGAAGGGGCGGGGACAAGCTCGGGGATGGGCGGGGCCAGCCGGGGCAGGGTGGGCGGGGGGGAGCCAGAGGGGGCGGGGCCATCCCAGGGAGGGGGGGCAGCCTGGAGGCGGGGTCAGCCCGGGCGGGGTGGCCGGGGAGCCAGCGGGGGCGGGGCCAGCCCGATGCAGAGCCCTGTAATCGGGTCTGTGTTCTGGAAGCTCCCGTGGGCGGCAGTGGAGGGACTGGGTGTGAGGCCGGGATGCTGCTGGAGGAAACAAGTCACATCCAGGTGGAGTTTTAGAGACACTTTTTGGGGAGAGGATAATTCCGCGGGTAAACAAAGCAGACCCGTTCACACCTCTGGGATGCTTATCCTGAAAGGACAGGGTGAGCAAAGGTGTCGTGAGAGCCCCATGCATGGAGAGGCTGGATGACCAGGCAGCCAACGAGAGATTGCTGCCAACTGCTCTCTCCCCTCCAGACACTGCTAACCCTAACCCACCGCTCTCTGGGGGCGCGGCCTGGGCACTGGGGGGCCGAGCGGCATCCCTGGCCCCACTCATGAAGACCACTAATGTCCACAGATGTTGCCATGTGCCCCCCTGAGGGTTGGGTTCACACCCAGGTCAGATGCACCGGGGTAGCTTGGGAAGGGGGGAGGACCCCATCCCCGGATGCGAAACCCCCATTCCGGAACTTGAGGGGAGATGAGCTCAGTGGGACAGGAAAAAGGGGTCCATGTCCACCCCCACTCCCAACGGGGTCAGTGGCTTTGATGAGATTCTCCGTGATGTGGGTTCCAGGCTGGGAGACCCAGCTGGCCAAGGTCCTTCCAAACCTCTCCAGGATAGGCGGGGGACAGGAAGGGATACACCACAGACCCACTCTGCGTTTTCCAATTGCTTTACTACCTGTGCAATGGGAAAGAAACCCGCCCCTCCCCCCACACCCCTCCACCTTGCTGGGGGAAAAGGACCAAAAAAAAAAAAAAAAAGGATCCTCAGTCAGAACGACAGTGCCAAGCCCCTCAGTAGGTGATCTGGTACACCGAGGCGTGGTCCTTGGACCCCGTGACGATCAAGCGGTTGTTGGGGGACACATCACAGCACAGGACGGAGGAGGTCTCGGGTATCTGGGAAGGTGGAGGGCCGGTATGAGCTATCCCTGCCCCTAACCTTCTGCCCGGCAGTTCAAGCCTGGTCCCTCTCAGGACCCTAGCGCTCAGCACCCGAAGCCGAGCACTGCCCCCCTGCCCCGCGTCCGGCCCGCGGTGGTACCTGGAACACCATGGTCCCCTCGGGCATGCTGTAGATGCTGACCAGGTCATCCGTCCCAACACTCACCCACCACTGGCCTGGGAGGGGGAGAAGGGGACCGGGTCGTGGGAAATCCGGCAGCTGAGGGCAGGGCCTCTGGGGATCTGGGGCACAGAGGTAGCCCCCCACCTCCCTCACGCCCCCGTGGAGAGCATCACTGAGTGGTTTCTACTGATGAAGGGCAAAGGGGGGTCAGGAAGGGTGGGACAGGACCCTAAGGGAGGCTGGGGGCCACAGGGGACTCCCCCACCCCCTCCT
>CM052898.1:1188032-1211538 GCA_028534135.1 Potos flavus | reverse complement strand
GCAGGAAGCTCTCGGCCTAGACGGGGAGGGAGCGGGGATGACACGTCCCAGCTAAGCCTTTGTCCTCCCAAGGCCTGGGCACAGACCTCGTCCAGCAAGCCGGCTTCCCAGTGTGTGAAACGGGGATGCACAGCCTGCCCTGAAGGTTTTGGGAGTGGATTCGTGATGATGCAGAGCATAAAGCAAGTTGTTCATAACCCAGAACTCCGCAGCCTAACCCTGAAGGCTGGTCATCACCACCAAGGGGTAGAAAGTAGGGTCCAATCTGGGTTTCCCTCCCGGTTGCTTTTCTTAGGAATTAGCAAAAAGGCTTGGGGCGTCTGGGGGGTTCAGTTGGTGAGGCCTCTGCCTTCGGCTCAGGTCATGATCTCAGGGTCCTGGGATGGAGCCCGCATCGGGCTCTCTGCTCATCAGGGACCCTGCTTCCCCCTCTCTCTCTGCCTGCCTCTCTGCCTACTTGTGATCTCTCTCTCTCTGTCAAATAAATAAATTAATTAAAAAAATCTTTAAAAAAATGCAGTTTCTCCAGCGCCACTCAAGGGCTCACCGGCCACGTCAGCCTAGTGGCCACCCACATGGATGACGCGGGAGCCAAGAACAGGGGCCCCCAGCGCGCGCCCGGCGTCCGGGCTGAGGGCGGACCCGGTCATGGGGAAGCCTCCTGGCCCGTGTCCCCAGAAACCCAGAATGGGGAGACCCAGCTTCCGGGTCTGATGAGGAGCTCTGTGGGAACGTGCGTGTGCACCTACGTTTAGTGACTGAGGGAACGTTCTAGGCCTGTCTAATGCGGTAGCTGCTAGCTTCACGTGGCCGGGCCCGCTGGTTTGAAGGTCAACTTCAGTGTCCCTTGGCCACCAGAGAAGACAGCCCAGGCGTGGTCTTTGGTCTACGTGCCCCAAGCAGCGCCCCTGGGTCTCACCGAAGTGCGCCCCTCGGTGGTGGACCCCAAGAAGATCCCCCAGAGTGGTCCGGCCCAAGGCAGACTCCCCAGTCCTGGGGGGGACATCGCGGTTCACGAGGAAAGAAGGAAGAAAGCCATGCAGCCTGAGTGCCAACTGCGGTCGGTCCCAGCTCCCGGGAGCTACGGGCATTCCCATTTTGCAGAGGAGAAAACAGAGGCCCACAGAAGCAAAGCCAATTTCCCCAAGTCAGGAGGACCAGGGCCAGGCCGGTGTTTGCCTGGGCAGGCAGGCAGAATGGCGAGGCGGGAGGGGCCGGGCAGCGGGACCCCGCTCTCTGAGCCCACAGCTCTGGGGCGCCTCCCGGGGCAGCCGGTGATGGGTTCCCCAGCTGGGCCTCCCAGCAGCACAGACCCAAGGGAGCCTTCCCCAATTCGCCCTGGCTCGTTAATGCGCAATTTACTGGCACTTGAACGCACTCAGCATGAAAAGCGCTGCTCCCTCCTCCCCGGGGAGCTCGCCTAGCCCGCAGGGCCGCTAGGCTGCGGGGATTTTAAATGCACAGCAGGGAGGCTGGGAAAACAGGGAGCGGAGACGGAGGGGAGAGGACAGAGGGGAGTCTCTCCGCGGGTTGAACAGCAGCTATTTGGGGCAAGACCCCCCCCACACACACCCCTGAGTCCTGATCTCATCAGCTCACCACCAGCACCTCACCCAGATGGTCCTGTTCTCCTGCCCGGCCCCCAGACCCTCCTCCAGAGGGTGCCCGTGAGGTCCCCTCCTCCTACAGCCCTCCAGGCCTCCCAGCTCCCTGGTGGAAAAGCCCAAGTCCTCTCTAGGGCTCCCAAGAAGCCACAGCACCTCCCCTGTCCCCGCCTCACTGCCCCAACCACAGGGGCCTCCTCTCTGTCCCTCCAACACAGCAGGCGCTGTCTTGCCCCAGGACCTTTGCACGGGTTGTGCCCTCTGTCTATTCTGCTCCTCCCAGCCCGGGGAGCTGCACTCCCGCTCTGATCTCCTTCAAGAGTTTGCTCAAATGTCACCTTCTCAGCAAGCCTTCCCACCGCTACCCCTTCCCCTGTGTCCGCTGGGGCTGCGCTAATCCATCCCCGCACCTTGCCCAGCCCTCACCATCTGACACTTCTGTTTACCCAGCTCCCGTCACCCCAAGGGCAGAGGTTTGCCTGTGTCCTTCTCTGCAGTTTTCCTGGCGCCTACAACAGCACTTGGCAAGAAGGTGATGGCTAAAGAGCTGTTGAATGAGTAACCGTGTTCCGCTTGCTTCCTGGCCCCCCTCACTCTGGATCCGTCCTTCCCGGTTCCCGGCTGCCCACCCCGGGCCCTGCTGAGTTGCAGACACGGCCCTGGCCTTCCGCCAGTCACATCTGGCACAGACAGAGAGCCCTGCCAGCACCCAGGAGAAAGGGGCCAGGTGGCAGGTGGACAGGCAGGACTGGAAGACGTGCTTCAGCTTGGGCGAGGCGCCCCGTGCTGGGAGCCTGCCCCCCCTGCCCCCCTGCCCCCCACAGACCTGCCTCCCCACCTCCCCCACTCACGTGTGAGCCCCGCCCTCGAGAACGCTCAGGAACCGACCAGCAAAGTGCTGCAAAGGCCAGCAAAGTGCTGCAAAGGCCCCTGGCCCCGTCTGAGCCACCAGAAAGGAGGAGCCTCAGAGAGGGCGGAGACGCACCCGGAAGTGGGGCTGGAGGGGGAGATCCACGGATCCCTGGGGGATCCCGGGTCAGATCCCGCCCCCCACTGCCCGCAGTCCTCCAGGGCTCCCACCTCCTTCAGGGTAAAAGTCCTCCCCAGTGTCCCCACAAGGGCCCCCACAACCTGGCCCGGTCATGACCTCTCTATTTTTCCCTGGCTTTCAAGGACAGGGAGCCATACCCCAGCTCCTGGTGACTCACCTGCTTGTGATGCTCCTGGAGACCCTGCCGGATCTTCTGGAGCTGCAAGGGAACGCAGGGATTGCACTGGGAGCTGGTGGGAGGGGCCAGTGGAGGGGGACAAGAGTGGGGAGTCACATGCAGGCACACTTCTCCCCAACTGTGTGACCCTGGACAAGCCGCTCGACCTCTCTGTTCACTACACTCATCAGATGGGATACCCCCTACCACACAGAATGGTGGCTAATTAGGGAGACCCTTGGTTTCATTCTCGGTGTGAAGTTCAAAGACTCCGCCTAACCACGAGGGCCCTGTCCCCTCCCTGCCCTCCCCTCCCCTCCTCCCTCTGCTCCAGCCACACGGGCCTCCTTGCTCATTCTTCCAACACACCCAAGCCCAGTCCTGCCCCAGGGCCTTTGCACAGGCTGTGCCCGCTGCCTGGAATGCCCACCCTTCCTTTCTCTCTCGGGGATGGTAGAACCTCCTTACCTTCCCTATCTCCCTGTGAACATCACCTCTTCCAAGAAGCCCTTCCTGACTATCTTAACTCAAACTCTTTACTCATGTCCATCTCCCACGTTCTGACTTCTTTATAGCGGTTATATTTTGTGAATCCTGCTTCTCTACTTACTCGTCTCTCTCTTTCCTCGAGGGGTGCCCTGTCCATGGAGCTGGCCACTAGTCAAGTGTAGCTATTTCAATTTAATCGAGTTAAAAATTCAGTCCCTTGCAAGTTCTCAATAGCCACATGTGGCCGGCGGGCGCCATATTGGGCACTGTTGATCCAGAACATTCCCGTCACTGCAGAAAGTTCTAGAAGACAGCCCCACACTAGCACCTGCGCTCCTCCCAAGCAGGGATTTCTGCTACCTATCGTTGAGTGATGAGCCGTCAGCCACAGAAACGCTTCCTGTAAATACAGAATTTCTAACTTTCGCAGCAAGGTTAGTACTCGGGAGGAAAAAGGCTCTCGAAGAAGCTGGCTTGCGCGGGTGACCTCGCGTGCCCAAAGGAAGCAGAAACGAGTGGAGGAAAGGGTGTCCCCAAACCCGGCTCCCAAGGCCAGAGGAAACAGCCCCTCCAGGCTGTCTGGGGGCTGCTCACCGCGGAGTGCATGCTCTCCACCTGCGCGGCCAGGTGAGGGGGGATCCTGAGGGGAAGAGAACCGAGCAGAGCCCTCAAGACCCCTGCCCGGAACCAGCCCTCCCCCCCCACCACTAGGCGAGCGCGGTGTTTTTAAACATATAATCAGTGCAAGTAAATTCATGCTAAACGAGGACAACTCGACAATTTAAATGAAGGCCAGGATGGGTACTGGTGGTTCTCCTTTTGCTTTGGGCTCCCCCATTCCTAGTTCCGTCTTTCCAGCCAGGGGTTTCTGGCCACCCCTCCACCCCACCCCGAGAGACCAGCGGGGACGCTCTCCCTCCCTCCGTGGGCCACAGTGAGTCGCCCTCACCTGGGGAACTCTTGCCGGAGCTGGTCCAGGACGGCCCGGAAGTTCCGCTCCGAAGGAGCCTGGGAAGGTGACAAGAGGCGATCCACAGACCCCAGCCTCCCGCCCTCAGGCCACATGTCCAATCAGCCCCCCAGGCAGTGGGCCCGGAGGACCTCGGGACACCTGAAGGGAATCTGCTCTCTCTGGTTACTTAAGTCCCCACGGAGCAGCTTCCATTTTGCCTCTCGGCCTAAAGTCTCAAATACCGACTCTCTGGAGAGCCCTTGAGAGAAAGAAGCTGGCCCAGGCCGGCCTCGACTACTGAAAAGGGTCCTCTCTGCAGGAGGGGGCTTCTGCTTGTAAAATGTTAAGCAGGGACAATGCGGTCATGTGTTTTATCATCTGGGTGATGAGAAGCAAGTTTAATAAAGAAAGCGCCTTGGCACCTGTCGTGGGTGGGATGGGTTAGAGACCCCGCCCAAAGGCCTGGCCACCTGCCTGCGTGCCTCCATCAGGTTTGAGCCCCGCTGCCAGGCTCGTCCTCCTCCCCACAGGGGTTGATGCCCTCCTCACCGGAGTTCCTGGGGGCCTCCTCATCCTGGGAGAGTGCTTCTGGGGGCTGAGATGGCCCCAAGAGGTCATCTTCAGGCAGAAGGCCCAAGAACTCTAGCCAGGGACTCTAAAATAATAAGGAGAGATGGCAGGTCCTGAGAGCAGAAGGCTGGGCAGCCAGGGCCAGAATCAGCCCCACCCCACCCCCGGCCTCCCCTCCAGGACCCAGTCCCGGATCCCCACCCCCTCCATGACTTCCAGAACCCCACCGCGTGCCCTATATGCCCTCTGTTCATTTGTCAAACTCCGGTGCCTCTGGCTGCCCCAGCTAATAGTGGGTTCCACCCAGGGATGTCATTCCACGATGTGGAGGGGAGATGGGGCCAAGACCCACACTCCCTGCCAGGAGCTGTCACCGCTGGGGGACCCCAGGGAAGGACGCTAAAATTCAACCTTAGTTTTGAGACAATCTCCTAAAGCACGGGTGAAGATCACTGGGACGGGGTTTTGAAGGATGAGTAAGAGTTGGCCAGGTGCATTAGGAGGAATTTCTCAGACAGGAGGAAAGAGGCCTGCCTCCACCCCAGTCACTCCCGTGGCACTACGCCCCCTCTTTGCTTGCTTCTACCCCTCAAAGGCCTTCCAGCCTCCTCCCAGCCCGGGGGGGGGGGCGGGGGGGGGATGTTGGGGTCCTCCAGGAGACCCGCCTGCCTACTCACCTCCCTTAAGATGGAGGCCCAGGACAGCGAGGAGGAAACTGCGGAGGGTCAACCAAGTTCAGGCCCAGAACGAAGAGCCCTCCGCACCTCCCCCCTCCCGGGGCCCTTTGACCCGTCGGGCCCCGCCCCCGCCCGCCCCGGCCCCGCCCCGCCCCGCCCCGCCGCCACCTGCACCACGAGGGCGATCAATGAAGGAGCTGCAGCTGCACGTGGGCTCGGACTCCGCGGGCGGCCGCTGCAGGCACTGGCCAATCGCGAGGCCGCTTGCCCACGTGGGCCGCGGCCGCTATCGCTGATTGGCTGGCTCGCCCCAGCCGCCGGCCGGGCTGTCAATCAGCGCGCCCGGCGCCTTCGCTTAACCCTTGCGGTACCGCTGTGGGGAAGGGCGGCGTGCAGAGCAGAAGGCAGTTTAGGGTCCAGACTGGGGCGAGGATATTTAGAAGGGCTCGGGCCTTGGGCTCAGAGGGCGCAACCTGGGAAGGGGCTGGGAGGCGTGTAGTTGCATCGTTTAGTGAAAAGCCTGATCATTTTTAGCCAAGCCCCAGAGCGCCTTAGGGCTAGGGGTGGGGCTGGGAATGAGGGCAGAATTCTTAGCACCCGTCCCAATCCTTAGATAGGGGCTAATAACATTTCCCTCAATATTAATAACGCAGTTCAAACGAAGCTTCAAGCCCCTTTAATGGGGAAAACTTAACAGCTCCCTTTCATCCCACCCAAAGCCCTGGGCTCTGTATTTTTGTCAATGAATTCTCCCAGCTGTCCCCCAAGCCCAGGATCTGAGAACCAAAAGCAGGGACTGCAGAGGCTCTGAGGCTGGTACAATTTGTCCAGGTTCAAGGCCAGGGTAGGAAGGGGTGGTGGGTATTCCAGGCCTGGGGATGATAGAAAGGTAAGGGGTGGGGGTTGCAGGAGGGTGTCCTGGGATTCTAGAGGTGTGCCGTGGTCCTGCCTACCCCAGGAGCTTTGCACTAACCATTCCCTCCTCTACCAGGAATAGTCTCCCCCTGACAGCCACTGGCTTGCTCCCTCCTTCTGCTCAGAGGTCATCACCTCTGAAGGCCTCCCCTCACATCCCTTTTAAAAATGAACCTCCACCACCCCCTTCTCCCTTATTTAATTTTTCTCCAAACCGTGGTTTGAACTGGCACTAATCTTGTTGTAATCTTAGTGGCTGTAAGTGTTGCTGTGTTCAAAATTCACCCGGGTAGGTATGCTGGGTTGAGATCCACAGGAGGGAGAGGACACTGCTTGCCCCTCTTTTGTGCTTTGTCTCAGGAGGGGCGTGCAGCCGGTTCAGATCCTGGGATGCAGTCCCCAGAGGTTATCATGTAAACACACAACTTGGGTTTTGTGGCTGGTCTATGGAGGGGAAAGTGAGGGCTGCCGAGGGTGAACCACAAAAAAAAAAAAAAGAAAAAAAGGTTTTCACCCATGATCCCTCCGCTGGCCCTTGATTGAAGCGTATTTTATTTATGGGCCAGTCTGCTAATTGCCTCCCTCTGTGCGCTTGGCTCTCTTCCTCCCGCGGTTGCCGGGCACACCAGCTTATCCAAGGCGGCCTCACCCGGTATCCACTGGGTACCTGTGGCTATTTAAATTAAAACAAATGAAAATGAAATAGAATTAAAGACTCAGGTCCTCGGGCTCGCCATCCGCATGTCAATCGCTCAGCAGCCACACGTAGCCAAGGATGACCATCCCCATGGGAGAGTGCAAATCTAGAACATTCCTGCCCTGGCAGAAGGTTCCAGTGGACGGGACAGATCTGAGGTCTAGGTCCTGCGCAGAAGTCAGCAGCATTTCGCAGGAGCCGTCATACTTTTTCCTATTGAAGCCCGCAGGTGGGTGGGGCAGGAGCTGGGATGCGGGCCCGTCCTTCCTTTCGCTGTCTCCCACGTCCCCCACGTCCCCTAAGTCCCCTAGTCTGGCCTGCAGGCGGCACAGCTTTCCCTGAGCCCTCTGAAAGGGCTGAGGGCACAGCAGAGAGGAGGGGAGGCCACAAAGATTTCCTTCTTGGCTTTTCAGTTGTGGCGGTCTTGGAAGCCCCACAGCTGGAAGAGAAGGGGTTTGCGTTTCCAAAGCTTCGGAATTCCCTGGCAGGCCCTGGCGACCTCAGACCCAGGCCCCCAGAGGCCCAGGGTAACTTGGGTTGGGTGTAGGCCAGGCAGAAGACTCAAGGGAAAGCCTGGGGAGCAGAAGGGGCCGCAGAGTGACCACAGGGAGATGGCCGCAGGGAGGAGGTGACCACATTCAGTCCCCTGCCCCCCCACCCCGTTCTCTCCCCCATCCCCAGGACATGCCAGTGGCCCCTGTGGGCAAGTGACGAAAGGGAAGCAGCAGGTGCAGAAAGCCTGTAGGCAGAAGGACCCTGCTGTCCAGCCAGCGGATGAATGACCAAGAGGCGGAAGGACGGGGACCCTCCAAAGACCGTGTCTGTGCTCAGTGATGGATACTCGAGGGTAGGATGGCCCTCAGCTGCCCCGCCCTCAGAGGCCGCTGGAATGCCCTTGAACTTAGACTTAGCCCCAGGAAAAGTGAATTTATTGAATTACCCAGAATTGATCGAAGTTTGCCTTCTGCCATCTGGTGGAGAGAGGCTCATATTCATTTCCGGGGCTGCTTTAACAAATGACCGCATGCCCAGTGGCTTCAAACAGTGGAAATCTAGTCTATCGTGTTCTGGAGGCCAGAAGTCCAAACCCCAGGTGTCCGCGGGGCTCCGCTCCCTCTGGAGGCTCCCGGGAAGGATCCCTCCTGTCCTTCCTGTGTCTGGGGGGGGCCACCAATCCTTGGTGTCCCTAGGTCTCTAGACACATCCCTCCAATCTTACGTCTTCCCCCGGTGTGTGTCTGTGTCCGAAGTCCCCTCTTCTTTTTTTTTTTTTATTAAAGATTTTATTTATTTATTTGACAAAGAGAGAGATAACAAGTAGGCAGAGAGAGGGGGAAGCAGGCTCCCCGCTGAGCAGAGAGCCCAATGCGGGGCTCGATCCCGAGACCCCGAGATCATGACCTGAGCCGAAGGCAGAGGCTTAACCCACTGAGCCACCCAGGCGCCCCCGAAGTCCCCTCTTCTTATAGGACACCAGTCATTGGATTCCGGGCCACCCTGCTCCAGTATGACCTCAACGTAAATAATTACACCTGAAATCATCCTATTTCCAAATAAGGTCACATGCGCAGGTACCGGGAGATTAGGACCCAAACGAATCCTTTTGAAGGGCACCATTCTATTCCCGACAGACTCAAAACAAAAATTAAGTAGATACAGCCCCCCACTCAATCCGCCATGAATCTAGAGAGGTTAACTCACCTCCCCAGGTGAGCGACTAAGTGGCTAAGCTAGGATCTGAACCCGGGTCATCTGCCTATGGGACGTACCCTTGTAACCATAACACCATAATGCCCAGATCTAAATTAGGTTCCTGCCATTGAACTGCCCACGTTGCAGCACTAGGTGGGACCCCTCCACGCGCCCCTCGCCGTGGACCCGAGCTCAGAGGAGGATGCATCCATTCCAGAAGCGGCCTTTTGGATCTCCAGGACCTGGCTCTCACTTCTGAAGAAATCCAGATGTATTAGCTAGCTACTGCTGCGTAATAAATTGTCCCCAAAGTTAGTGGCTTAAATGATAAGCATTGGTCGTGTCCCACAGGTTCTGGTGGTCGGGAATCCGAGGGTGGCTTTGCTGGGTCACTTTGGGGGGGCGGCTGATGAGCCACTGTCCACGTTTCAGCTTCTCTATCCCCCTTCCCAGCGAATGCATTCTGCCATCCAGAAGTAGATTTAAAAATCTCAATGAGAACCCATCTCAGCATCACTCTGTCTGCCTTGACCCTAATCCTACTCACCACCCGGTGGTTTTTTTAGGTTTGTTTGTTTTCTTTTTACCACCCGGCACTTTGTTGTTGCTGTTGTTTTACTTAATTCTTGTTTGTGTGTGTGTGTGTGTGTGTGTGTGTGCACGCGTGTGCATGTCACTGAAAGGATGGCTGCGTGGGTAACACACGCATCCATTCAGGGGCCTTTCTTGGGCTTATTTTCCCCAAATGTCTGTGTCTCAGTCGTGGGGTACAAAGCGGCTTCCCCTCCCGGCTCCCCGGAACCCGGCACACTTCTGACACGCTTCCCCACCAGGGCTGGGCAGGGGGTAGTGCCCGGGTGGCCCTCCGACCCACCAGCGCGTAGCCCTTTGTCACCTCCATCCCGAATGACGCGATCGTCCCCATTTACACTTTGCCTCGAAAGGAGCCTTCCTCTGGGACCTGGGGAAGAGATGTGACCTGGACGAGGTCGCAGCGTCAAGGCTTTGCGACACGTAGTTAAGAGACTCGCCCAACCAGCCAGCTCGCGTCCATCTAGGACCAAGAGTGACCATGGCTGGTTCGCCGGGCCACTCCCTAATCTTAATTCCAGGGATGTCATCCCAAGGCAGGCAGTGGCCTTGTCCCAGTGAGACCCCCAAGGCAGGGAGAGGCCGCAGTGGCCTATCCTGAACGTCCAGCTCATCGCCTCCGGGAGGTGGGAACAGGGGAAGGCTGATCCCCATCCGACCTGCCCCAGAGGCCGGTGCGGAGTCGATCTTGTGGTCTCTGGCGCCCTCTGCTGGCGACACGTTTTATTACAGCGCCGTCGCCGCGTCCCTTCCCGACCGCGAGGTCACCTGTTTCAAACCCCCCACGCTGTTCCAGGGTCTTTAGTAAATTTGTCCAGTTGCACAAGCATCACCACAGCCGAACCTTGGAGCATTCCCATCACTCGGACGTGTCCGTCTGGCCCGTTGTGAATCACCCCCTCGCTTTCTCTCCCTGGGAGAATCTCCTTTTCTAGAAACCGCAGAGATACGGGCTTATAAATGTGAGTCTTTTGTGTCTGGCTTCCCCTCGGTGGAGGTTTGGCTGTTGGCAGCTGCGGTGAACGTCCACCAGCAGGTCTGCGGGGTGGAAGCTGCCTGCGTTTCCCTCGGGTAGATGCTTCCCAGCGCGGTCGGGAGGTATGGCACCGTCACGGGTCTGTCTACCTTTTTCTGGAGCTTCCAGGCTTTGTCCCAAAGTGGCGGCACCATGGTGCCTTCCCAGCAGCTGTGCGTGAGCCCCACGTGCTCTCAGTGGGAAAACTTCTAAACGAGGGGACATGGCAGGACCGTCGTCCTTCTCAGACGGGTCCGCTGGTGGCCAGCTGGTCCTCATTGGGCTCCAGGCTCCCCGGCTCCAAGCCTGAGTTTGAGCTTCACTCCGCCCATCCTCTGAGACTGGACGCCAGGCGGGTTGGGGATGCCCCAGCCCTGCGGGTCCTTGCGGTGGGCGAGGACCTCTCCCTTCAGTGCGTCTCTCTGCTTATCCATCTTCCCATTATCACTGTCGGCTGATATTATTAAAAACGTGCCTCCAAAGAACTACGCTGATGCGTTGCTTCTAAGCCCGAAACAGACCCCAAAGATTTCAAGTGGAAAATTACTGTCCCCGCTGCCGAGTCCGCAGCGGGGTTCCTTGGCCTCAGCCCCTCAGCTCGAAGTCCGTGACCCTCCGAGCACCAGGATTGTTTGGGGGTTTGTGGAGACAGACCACTGAGCCCCAACCCCCAGAGTTTCTGACCCTGGAGATCTGCCCTGGGGCCCAGGAATCCACGTTTTTAGGAAGCTCCCTGGAGAGCTGATGTAGCAGGTGCAGAGACCCACGGAGAGCCCGGCTCTCTGCGGCTTGGCAATGACCGACCGAGGGGCTCCGCGTGGTGATGGCTTAGCTCCATCACACCAAACCCTGTCTCCCCGTCCGCTTCCCTTCCTAACCATCAAGTTTAGTTACGTGGACCGTGGGCATTGCTGTTCCCACGACCTCTAAACACGCTGTCTTTTGAACTCTGGGGTCCAGGGGGCTATGGCGATGTGCTCGCGGAACCCAGGACACGGGCGTCTCATTTTCTTAGAATTAAATTAATTAAAGTTTAAATTTTAGAAATGACCTTGGTTTAGGGTGGCTTGGCCTCCCGGCGTGCCCGGCTGGGTGCGTGGGGCTAACCAGGACCAGGCCGTCACCCCAAACGTATAGGAAAATGTTTCCATTTGGAACAATTCGGGTATGCAAATCTAATCGTCTGACGGTAGATTTCGTGAAATCTAAATGCAGATCAAGGATTTGCAATGACAATTAAGTGTTTGAATTGAGTGTGTAATGCCCTTGGGATTTCGAAGACTTTGTACCAAAAAAAGGGTAAAATGCTCATGAATATTTTTCATACTGATTGTGTTTGAAAGGATACTATTTCAGACAAATTGGTTGAAATATACTGTTAAAGTTAATTTTACTTTTTCCTTTTTAAAAAATGTGTCTGGGGCGCCTGGGTGGCTCAGTGGGTTAAACCTCTGCCTTCCCCTCGGGTCATGATCTCAGGGTCCTGGGATCGAGCCCCGCATCCGGCAGGAAGCCTGCTTCTCCCTCTCCCACTGCCCCTGCTTGTGTTCCCTCTCTCGCTGCGTCTCTCTCTGTCAAATAAATAAATAAAATCTTTAAAAAAAAAGAAAAGAAACTTGTTGGCTGTAATTCCCATACCATGCAATTGACCTAATTAGTGTAGAATTCAGTATTCTTTAGTACACTCACAGGGTTGTGTGACCATCACCACAATCAACTGTAGAACATTCCCTCTCCCCAAAAAGAAACCCCGTCCCCATCAATAGTCACCACCCCGCCTCGCTCCCCCCAGACCCAGCCCCCACGAGCCCCCTTCCTGTCCGCGGAGGAGCCTGCTCTGGGCGTGTCACCCGCGTGGACTCACACCCCATGGGGCCTTCTGTGTCTGGTCCCCTCCCTGAGCGTCGTGGGCTCGGGGTCCGTCCCCAGGACCGCGTGGGCGTGCCTCTCCTGCCCACGGCTGAGTGATGTTCTCTTTCCTTTGTTCACCACTGGATGGACACTTGCGGGGCTCACTTTAGTGTTTAGTTGCCTTTTTCTTCCTTTTTCCCCTCTCCTTACAATATTTCCCCCCCCTTTTTTTAAAGATTTTATTTATTTGACAGAGAGAGACAGTGCGAGAGAGCTCACAAGCAGGGGGAGCAGCAGAGAGAGAGGGAGAAGCAGGCTCCCCATGGAGCTGGGAGCCCGATGCGGGGCTCGATCCCAGGACCCTGAGGTCATGACCTGAGCCAAAGGCAGAGGTCTAACCGACTGAGCCACCCAGGTGCCCGTCCTAACAATATATTCTTTTTTTTTTTTTCCTAGCAATATATTCTTAACAAACAGCCAGATAATCCTTTAAACATTGAGTGGAATCCTGTCTGTCTCCTGCCCCAATGTCCTCCTAAGGCTCTGCCTCGGACTCGGAGCTGAAGTCTTCAGACGGCTTTTGAAAGCCCTGCAGGGAGGCACCTGGGTGGCTCAGTGGGTTAAGCCTCTGCCTTCAGCTCAGATCATGATCTCAGGGTCCTGGGATCGAGCCCCACATCGGGCTCTCAGCTCAGCAAGGAGCCTGCTTCCCTCTCTCTCTCTGCCTGCCTCTCTGCCTACTTGTGATCTCTCTCCTCTCTGTCAGATAAATAAATAAAATCTTTGGAAAAAAAAAAAAGTTACAGCCCATTCACTCCAGCCACACAGACCTTCCTGCTGTTCCTCACAGGCTACCACAGGACCTTTGGATGGGCTGTCTGCCCAACTGGAACCTCTTCTCCTTGACTGCACTGTGACTCACTCCCTCAAGTACTCCCTCTTTTAGCTCAACATCATCTCCTCAGAGTGGCCTTCCCTGACCCTCGCCTACACGAACCTGCACCCTACCTCTGCCCAAGGAGGCGCCTTTAGTCCCCTTATCTTGTTTTCACACCAATTTCACCATTGGCAACAGTATGTTAACTTGGACACTCGGAGGCAAGAGTCATTGGAAACCATTCCAGAAGCTATTATAGTGGACGCTTCTTGCCTGAAGCAGGCTTTGTACCCCGAGCGCTCCCCCACATTCGCCAGCAGGCCCTTGGCATTCGGCTGTGAGAGCCTTCCCTTTTCCCCTGTGAATCTAGTTATTACTGGTGTGGATGCATGGCGTCCCATTTTTTTTTTTCCCAGTGGCTTCTAATTCATCATTCTCCTTCAATATGCGGATGGTCCCATGGTCTAAGGCTTGGCCGGAATTCAAGCAGGCTTCTCCACTTTTCGGACATGCCCCAGCATTCTTCTGAGCGCCTCCTGGCTGGCAGGCAGGACTGGGGGGTCCAGACTCCTGTTCTCTGCAGTCCCAGCCCTGGGACCCTCTTTGTAAACGTGCAGATTTCTGAGTCCCAGTCCAGCAGGTGGGGGAGCAGCGGAAATGAGGGATTCTTCTTTGGAGAGTGAGCCTCTTTTTAGAAAGCTTCCTGGTGGGAGACGGTGGCCTGAGAGCTGGGGAGGCGGGGGGCGTGAATATAAAAGGGTGTTCCAGGAGATCCTTGTGGTGTCCCGAATGTTCTGTATCTTGACTGTGGCTACATGAAGCTACCTGGGTAGGTTAGGTAAGTGGGTGGAACTTACGCACACACACACACACACACACACACCCCCACACACACACCCCGGATGGATTGCATCAATGTCAATATCCTGATTGCCATCTCTCTGCACTTTCTTCCAACTGCAGGGGAATCGCCATTCTCGCCATAAAACTTCCAGTTAAAAAAAGAGATATACTAACAGGATCATAGGAAAATAGTATCACCGTGGACGTGCCGATACCATGAGAGGCTAGATTTATGGGCTACAGCTTCCAAGCAGCGAAATGAGTGACTTTCCCTATTATCGTCCAATCAGCCTTACAGAAATAAAGCTGAGGCTAATATTCGGGATGAAAAACAAAAAGGAGCGGGTCCAGGTGACTCGGGGAAATGGCTTCGTTTGGGACCCGCGGTTTTCAATCGCAGAGAAGCCATTCTAAAATCCCTGGAAGGAATTATTAGATCTTACCAGGTATTTTCTTGGAAACCAGAAATAAAGCCAAAGACAGGCAAAAGAATGAAAGAAAATGGTTGCAGACAATTAGAATCGCTCCTTTCTTATTATTTGATCATTCGCTGATCAAATTTGATCATATAAGAATATACAAATTATGGGTACTCCTCCTCCTAGCTCTTAGTGTAAATTGCAACCTGTGCCCCTTTCTCCTGAAATACTTCCCCGAACTAGGTTTAGAGGGCGAGGGGCGCCCTCTTGTGGCCACACTTTTTCTCCCCTGATTGAATTCCTTCTAGATTCTAGAAACAATCACTTTGTCTACGTTTCACAAATATTTTCTCCTTCTTGTCGCTTGCCTCCTTGTTTGCTTCAAAGTGGCTTTCCAAGAGCAAATACTTAAAATTTTAATGACCCACTTGATCTTTTCTTCGTATATACTTGTCACATTTCACGTACTGTCTTAGAAATATTTGCCTGGCCCCAGGTCCCGAAGATTTTTCTCCTGGGTTTTCTTGGAGATGTTGAGAGTTTCCGCTCCTACACTCGGATCTACGATATTATGACAAACTCACTGATTGTGAATAGACAGGCGTGTTCTTAAAAGGAAGACCTGTAAGAATTTTCAAGTCGCCTTACGTGGAGCCTGTTAATTTAATGCAATTGTAGCCAGCTGTCCCAGCACATCTAGCCGCCACCTGTAGCCCATATGAGCTTCTCCTTGAGACTTTTTGGTACAAAAAGGTGGTTTTACTAAAGCATGGGGATAGGACCCGTGGGCAGAAAGAGCTGCACTGGGGTCATGAGGAGGGGCCCATTATATATTTTCAAGTTGTGAGGGGGTTAGGGAGAGCGTAAGTCTCTAGGGCATTTTGGAAGCAGGTTTCCAGGACCTTGAGGGGGCTAGCTGTTGCTGAGGAAAGGTCATTTATTACCGTCTAGTGAAACCTTAGTCATGAGACCCTTCAGATGTGTATCAATGGGCCATATGCTTGGGGAGTGATGGCCAACACGTACCTTGGGGGGTTTAAAGACAAAGGAAGTTTCCAAAGGAATTTTTTTTTTTTTTTTTTTTTTTTTTTTCCCAAAGGAATTTTTTTAAAATTTATTTATTTGACAGAGAGAGAGCACAAGCAGGGGGAGCAGAAGAGGGAGAGGGAGAAGCAGGCTCCCCACTGAGCAAGGAGTCAGATGCCTGGGATCATGACCCGAGCCGAAGGCAGCTGCTTAAACAACTGAGCCACTCGGGTGCCCCTAAAGGAATTTTTATATGTTAAAGTAGACTTGCGGGATCCTGGGGGGTCAGGCTAGGATTACTTCTGCCTTTAGCAAAGTATTAACATTGAGGCAGCTAGGTCCCTAGAGGAATGTCACTCTGCCTGTTTCAAGGACTTGTCAATGGGCTGTAGATAGTAAGGAAATTTAATAATTTTTCTTCTGCCTTTGTTTCCCACATTAATAGGATTCAAACAGCTGTGTAGGGCCTGGGGGAGGGAGCAGAAGGCACAGGCGCTCGAAGTACCTCCCGCGTCCACGTTGGGGTATATTATTATTTTTATTACATATGCCACTTATGAACATGGTTACTGTTTTTGTCCCTCCCAGCTGCAATCTAAGAAGAGTGAGGGCACGGATTTTTGTGTTCATTTCTGCCATGTACCCCAGTGCAGAGAGTCGAGCCTGGGATATAAAAGAGGCCTCATGATATCTATTGGAGGAATCCACATGCATTTTTCCTGAATCTACCCCGAGCAACGCTATACTCACAACATGAAAATGTGAACGAGGTCGCCATCCAGTGGCCAGGACAGGATACCACACCCACTAGGAAGAAAAACAGCGTGCAGAGAAATGCACAAAATATGACCCCATTTCTGGAAGAAATAGGAGACATTCCAGGGAGAAACATCCCAGTGATGTGACTATATCTTCACAGGAGCGCGTTGGCATGCGGAAAGTGTTGGGGAAATAAGCATTTATTGCCAAAGGACCGGGAAGCTCGGGGATTGCTCGGTGGCCACGCCCCCAACCGCACCCCTGGGCCTCGTCCGGCCTGTAGCCACGCCCTGGGGAGGGCGGGTCCAGTATCAACCACGCCTATAGTGTCATTCTGGCTTCAGGCAGGCCCGAAGGGGGCGGATCCGGAGACTGAACCCAATCGCGTTCCAGAGGGCGGGGGAACTAGCATCTCTCTGCTCGCCGATTGGAGAACGCATCTCTCCCCGCCCATCGTTGAGGCTCCACCAATCCCGAGACCCAGGCTTGCCTCCATTTCCGCTCCCGGCAGCTCCGGAACCGGTAGCGGAAGCGCCGACCGGGCCGCGGGCCGAGGAGGCGGCTGCACTTTGCCTGGGACGTTCGCATTTTCTGGGGGTCCGCGGCAGGGCCTGGGCCCGTGTCTGCTCGACAGCCGAAGCTGGGTAAAAGGGCGGGTCCAGCCCGGGTGGAGGCCCCTGGGACGGGGCGGGGCGCCCGAGCCCAGGCTGGGGGAAGGGCGGGTGCGGGGGAGGTGCAGCCCGGCTTCGGTGGGCTCCGAGCGGAGCAGGGCCGTACGGTACCTGCGTCCGGCAGGTTAACGAGTGCTGTGTCCAGTGCTGGTTACTGTTAATAATGTCCGCTCATCATCGCGGGCATCCTCATAGTCACGTCTTAGACCCCTGACTTCAGGTAGCAGGATGACAAGTGTTATGACCATGGGCTTTGACCCGAATAAGGGGTCAGATGAGACCAGGGATTCCCACCCCAAGGACGACTTTATTCCCAGCTGACATTTGACACCTGGATGACAGGAGTGCTGCTCGCGTGGGGTGTACAAATTAAAAGGCCACAGGAAAAATTCTGAAGACCGGTCACCTAACACCCAAGAGACACGCCCATAGCCACGCCCGGAGGAGGGGCCAGGCCACAAGCCACACCCACAGAACATGTTCTAGCCACGCCTACGGGCTGTTTTGTTTACCTAGACCTAGACGTCAGGATTCGGTCCTGAGCCCCTTGCGGTTCCTGGCAGGCGGGGAGTAGAGTGTTTGTGCCCGGTGATTGGAGGACGCGGCCCGCCCCGCCCAGCTTTGAGGTTCTGCCTATCCCGATCCCCGAAAGCCTCACCTCTTCCGGCCCGGAAGCGGAAGCGCCCGTCCTCGAAGTGACGGCGGTCTCTCGTGGCTCCTGTGTCGTGCGGCCCCCAGGCTCGGGCGGGCCGATGGTACCGACAGAGAGCCGTTGAGGGGTGGGGCAGGGCTCTCGGGGCTGCAGGACGGGTTTTTCTGGCGGCGAGCCCCGGTGCGACACCACGGAGGAGGCTCCGGAGGTCGGTGGGCCGCGGGGACCCGGGTCGGGGGCTCCGCGCGGTCTCTCCCAGGAGCCCGGGGCCCCCGACGTTCCCTCCAGGCCCCCGGGGGCCCTCCGCCAGGGCGGGTGAGTCCCTTGCGCATCCGTGTACCTGCCCGGACGTAGGGAGAGGCCTCCAGCGGAAGAGAGGTGATTGCAGAAATCTCAGCAATCTGCAGGCGTCTCAGAATTAAACAGAAAGAGCTTTAAAACGGGAGGCCGAGGCAGAGAGGAGCAGAACCTTTTCTGGGGCGGTGAGCACTGAAGGGTCTCAGCCGACCCCCAGGAGAGGCTGATAGCGGGGCGAGGGTCCAGGGTTTTAGAAAGGCTTGCTCGGGACTGGGGACAAGTTCGGGGTCCTGTGGGAATGACAAAAGCCTGAGTAAAGTCTTGGTCGAGGCAAAGCAGAGGCTAAGAGACAGGCAGCGGTGAACACCTGGTCGTACCCCAGCCTTGGAACGCTGAATGATGGGCCGCTTGGCCGGGCGGGTGAGGGCCTGAATTTGGAGCCCGGCTGATGGAAATCAGACCCCAGCACTGCCACCTGTCAGCCCCATGGCTCTGGGCAAGCTGACCACGGTCTGTCCTGTCTGACCATGTTTCAACCGTAGCATGGGCTTCACAGTAACTAATACCTGCCTCTTAGGTCCTGGTGGTGATTAAATGAGTAAGAAGCAGGAAGGCAGCCTCTGACATTGGGGAATCCACTTGGGCAGAGCTGGGCAGAGAAGTTCTCCTTTCGAGCATAAACACTTTAACAGGCTGTCCGCATCAGGTGAAGCCACCCTTTGACCCTTATGGATCAGGACAAACACAAAGAACATTCTGCAACCACTTTTTAGAAGGCCGACTGCTGGAATCACAGCAGAGATCATCCCATCCTCTCCCGGCTGGTGTGAGTGAGGGCTGCTGCTCTGTCCGTCACGGCTTCCTCTTCCTGTAGATGAGATGGGCCACTCACAGAATTACTCCAGCTTCAGGGCAGCACCCAAGCCAGAGCAAAAGTCTGGCTCTTTCAAGCGTTCCTCAGTATTCCCAAACCTAAGCCTAAAGCCTGTGATAAGTCTTTCCTAGCAGCCTCTTACCGTGATGCCCCATGGTCTGCAGTGTTGTGTGTTCTCTCTGGCTGCAGGGAGCGATAAACCGCTGTGCTCAGCCACAGGGGTGTTCCTGGTGGTCTTTCCCTGGGGAGGCTTTGACCGGGGCTAATATAGAAGGACCTCCGACAGTTTCCGCACGTGATAGTCATTGTATCTGAGCAGCTGGGATTTTTTATGGTCCTCCGTCACGTGCAGAAGGGTGCAGAGCAAATCCCGACAAATGGCAAATCCTCATTATTATCAGTAGTGAATTTTCATCACAAAGTTATTTGCAAAAGCCAGTTTAATTCTTTTTTTAAGATTTTATTTATTTGACAGAGAGAGATCACAAGTAGGCAGAGAGGCAGGCAGAGAGAGAGGGAGAAGCAGGCTCCCTGCTGAGCAGAGAGCCCGATATGGGGCTCGATCCCAGGACCCTGAGATCATGACCTGAATGGAAGGCAGAGACTTTAACGAGTGGTTTTAGATTTATAGAAAATTTGAGCAGAAAGTACCGCTTTCCCATATGCCCCACCCTGCCTTTCCTCTGGTGTGAACATCCGCATTCCTGGTACATTTGTTACCGTGGGCATTACCATGGCGATACCAATAGACTATTAACTGAAGTCCTTTGTCAATGTTAGGGTTCCCGGCGCCATATTCCATGGGTTTGGACAGATGTGGAATGACGCGTGTCCACCACTGTCGTATCGGAGTAGTCTCACTGCCCTCCATGTCCCCGTCCTCTGCCTGTCCACACATCCCTTCCTTCCCACTGAGCCCCCCCCAGCCGCCGATCTTCATGCCGTCTCCATCGTTTTGCCTTTTCCAGAATGTCGTAGAGTCGGAATCGTACGATTAACCTTTCCGGACTGGCTTCTTTCACTTAGTCGAATGCGTTTGAGATTCCTCCGTGTCTTTTCATGGTAGTTTGTTCCTTTTCGGTGCTGAATAATATTCCCTTGTCTGCCGGTCCCGCAGTTCGTTTATCCGCTCACCTAGCGAGGGCCATCTCGACTGTTCCAGGGTTTGGCAGTTCGGCATGAAGCTGCTGTATGCATCCCTGTGCGAGGTTTGTGTGCGGACGTGTGTTCCGCTCCCTCGGGTAAACGCTGAGGAGCACGACAGCTGGATCGTACGGGAAGAGCCTGTCCGGTTGTGTCAAGTCATCAGAGTGACTGTGGAGTGGCTAGCCAGCTTCGTGGCCGCATCCCCTCCTCGCTGGCACTTGGGGACGGCGGTGGCGTCCGGATGTGGGGCATTCTTGCTGGCGGGGGCTGGTGGCTCCTTGTTGCTTTCATTCCCGGGTCCCCGACCGTGTGGGAGGGGGAGCATCTGTCCTTGTGCTCTTTGCCATCGCTGCATCTTGGGCGAGGGGTCCGTTCAGATCCTCTGCCTGTTGATGGAGTCCTTTGTTTCCTTGTTGCTGAGCCTCGAGGCTCCTTGTGTTTTTAGTACACGTCCCTTATCAACACATATGTCTCGCAAGCATCCCCTCCAGTCTCCGGCCTGCCTTTCCTGTCTCTCATTGTCCGTCCCACAGACCCGGAGGTTTTGATTTGAGTGAATTCTGGCCGTCAGTTCTGTCTCTCCTGGATTGTGGGGGGGGGCGCGCAGGTGCAGGTGGCGGAGCCCGGGCTACTGGGTCGGGGCGGTGGGGGCCGTGGATTGCACTTGCGAGTGCGGCTGCAGTCGGCCTTTCCGGTGGTCTGTGTATGTCAGGAAGGCAGGGCAGGCTGGAGGGACAAGGGAGTCAGCTGGGGTTCTGGGTCGGGAGACGCAGAGTCTGAGCATGGGTCATGAGCCCACTGACCGGGATGGTGTGCAGCAAGAGGAACTCAGCCCGTTCCAGTGCTGGAGGCCGGGGGTCTCAGATCCAGGGGTCGCGGGGGCCACGCTCCCTCTGAAGGCTCCAGGGGGGTTCTTCCTGCCTCTCCTCGCTTCCGCCGGCTGTCGGTGGTCCTGGGTCTGATAAGGACACCAGGCACGGGATAGAGACCCGCCCTCTCTAGCGTGATGTCCTCCTAACTAATGACCTCTGCAGAGACTGGTTCCAAGGAAGGTCTCGGGCTCATGTAGCAAAGGCTTAGCAGTGGGACGTCCCATTTCACAGCGCGGGGGCGGGGGGTGGGGGAGACCCTTGCCGGTGATGACAAGGGGGGCAGGCATGGAGGACGGAGCACGGGGCCCTACCTGTCGGGGACGGTGGGACCCTGGTTGTTGCAGGTTTGAGGGTGGGAGTCAGGGCCAGAGGGAGGAGTGGAGTGGGACAGGGGAGGAGTACGTGACAGAGACCAGACAGGAAGTTGGTCATGGCAGCCGGGAGGGGCTGCCCCGAGGAGAGCAGCAGAAGCAGGGTGGGGGAGCCTTTGGGGATCGGCCTGGACCAGGTCTCCTGCTCCCCGAGGGGGTGGGGTGGCGGCCTTTGTGCTGCTTGCAGACCTAAGGCAGGTGAGGGTCCGCGGAATGGAGGCTGGAGGGTGGGGGGGCAGCGGTCGAAGGCCCTCCTGGGTCTCCTTCCTTTGTTTTCCCATCCGGACACTTTTCCACGGTCATTTAGGGTTCCTGGGCCCAGTTCCCGCGTTGGGGGGGGGAGTGGTCCCCACACGTAACCCCGAGCTGCTCTCAGACCCCAGCTGGGCCCACGATCTCTTCCTCAGGTTCTATTAATTTACACGGAACTCAGAGGAGCACGTTTCCCACTCGGTTCAAGGCTGTGAATCAGCAGCCACGTGAAGAGATGAGCTGCGTAGGGCGAGGTCCCAAACAAAGGCGCTTCTGTCCCCGCGGAGCTGGAGCTCAGCTCGGGGCGGCTCGGCAGCATGGGGGAGGGTTCTGGCTCCCACGGGGGAAGCTGTCGCAGTAGAAATGCCAAAAACCTGTCGTCCCGGCTTTTCTTGGAGGCTTCCTTACATAGTCCTGATTGACTGGGTCGCAGGCCTTTGGCTGCCTTGGCCTCCAGCACGACCCCCGCCCCCCAGGTTGCGATAGGGGTGGGGGGCACTGGAACTTCTGGCAGCCACCCCATCATCAAGTCACAGAAGGGCTTTCCAGAAATCACCTCATTAGCATAGCAAGACAACACCATCAACCTTCTAGGAAATTCGAAGGGTTTTAGGAGCCGTGGACCACAAGCCACGGACAAGACCACATATATATTGACGATTATGTTTTGGTCACCTGAAGAATAAAATGCATATATATGTATTTTTTTTTTAATATTTTTTTAAAAGATTTTATTTATTTATTTGACAGAGAGGAGAAAGATCACAAGTAGGCAGAGAGGCAGGCAGAGAGAGAGGGGGAAGCAGGCTCCCTGCTGAGCAGAGAGCCTGATGCAGGGCTGGATCCCAGGACGCTGAGATCATGACCTGAGCCGAAGGCAGAGGCTTTAACCCACTGAGCCACCCAGGCGCCCCTATATGTATTTTTTTTTTTAAGTTTTTTTTTTTTTAATTTGACAGAGAGAGAGAGAGAGAGATCACAAGTAGGCAGAGAGGCAGGCAGAGAGAGAGGGGGAAGCAGGCTCCCTGCTGAGCAGAGAGCCCGATGCGGGGCTCGATCCCAGGACCCTGAGATCATGACCTGAGCCGAAGGCAGAGGCTTTAACCCACTGAGCCACCCAGGCTCCTCGCATATATATGTATTTTTAAGTGTATTTATTTTATTTAAGTCCTCTCTACACCTGGCGCAGGGCTTGAACTCAGGACCCCGGGACCATGACCCGAGCCGAAGGCAGACGCTTCACCGACCGAGCCGCCCAGGAGCCCCCACAACGCCTGTTTCTTACGAATCCAGGGTCCCGTGCATCCGTGTGGACTCACCGATCAGCGGTGCTGCATAGTACCCATCAAGCGGTCAGGATGAGATTTATTCTTCTCTCTGGCCCTTTAGTACAGTGTTTCTGCAACTCGAAGCTCTCATTGCTTTGGTCCTTTCATATCCACGCTTAGTATCTGCTGTGGCCTGAAGGTTTGTGTGCCCCCAGACCCCCGTGTTGAAACACGACCCCCCAGGGGGAGGGTGTCAGGAGGGTGGGACCCCCAGGAAAGGGATGAACACCTGGTGAGCGATCCCAGAGAGCTCCCTCGCACCTGCCACCGCACCCCGATGGGCATCTAGGAACTAGGAAGTGGGTCTCCACCAGTGCCTTGATCTTGGCCTTTCAGCCCCCAGAACCACGAGACAGGTCTGTCTGTAAGCCCCCCTAAGCCCGCCGTCTGTGGCATTCCGTGATAGCAGCCGGAAAGGACTGAGACAGGACCCATTTCTCAGATGGGGAAAGTGTGTGCGGGCCTCCCACCCCTGGAGCTGCTGCCCCAGGCAAAGCCGAGCCCGTGTCTTCACCCACCTGGATTTACGCCTCGCAGCTGGGCTCCGCCGGCTTCTCATCCGACCGGCGCCTCTCGTTCTTGAATCGAAATCCTGGTCTCCCCTTTGCAGGGCTTACGGGCTCAGTCGTGTCCCCCACAGTTCATATATCGAAGCCCCCCAGGACCTCAGAGCGTGGCCTTATTTGGAGGAAGGGTCTTTAAAGAGTGTTTACGGTAAAGTGAGGCAGTTAGGGTGGGCTCTCATCCAATCTGACCCGTGTGCTTAGAAGAAAAGAGGTTAAGGTACACCTTGACTCCGGGGCAGGGGAGCACAGAGGCGCGGGAGGGGCCGTCCGCCAGCGGGGGGGGGGGGGGGGGG